>CM067498.1:4102132-4165953 GCA_034552555.1 Semaprochilodus insignis
TGACAGTCTGGCACGACACCATTGCAGTCTTTGGTGACGCTGACGTGGTGTTAAGGGCAGTCGTCGTAGCGGTCTGTGTGCATGTAGTCCTGCATTGTGCAGTCGTCTGCCAATGGTGCTGGCACTAACGGGATGACTCATGGAGGGCATCACTGCTCGCTTTATGTCTGC
Source organism: Semaprochilodus insignis (assembly GCA_034552555.1). NCBI lineage: Eukaryota > Metazoa > Chordata > Actinopteri > Characiformes > Prochilodontidae > Semaprochilodus > Semaprochilodus insignis. Next base: position 4,102,304 of record CM067498.1, read on the forward strand.
AATCGTGGCTGTTGGGTCAGTCAGGAACAGAGATAAGGCCCGTCCGTGCTGATGTCACATGCACGGGTGAGCGTGAAACTTGAATCATTTGCATGTCTCACAATGTCAAGCCTACCCACCAAGTTTGATTCCTTCTTTTCCTTTGGTATATGTGTGCATGTAGACTATTCTGTGCCTGTTCTATACAAGAAATGCACAGTATATCATAAATGAAGACCATGTGCCACCACAATGCACCTTAATATCAGCTGGCCTTAACTCCTGAAAGCCCGGAGCCTAAGGATTAGAATGGCACCAGGTTTCAAATGCCAGATCACGCTTGAGTGGGTGGCCTTCTGGCATTTTCCTACAAAGTCATACCTGTACTGCCGTTAAGACAATAATTGCTGTTAGCTGTGTCTGGAGAAGGGGATTTGGACTGTTAATGAACACTTGTATCCAGGAAAGTTTCATTATAATGCCAGATGCAGGGTAGACATCTTATGTTGTGCTTTTGATAAGTGCTTCTTGTAAAGTTAAATAACAGGAAGTATAGGCCTCTTTCTTTAAGGCATCAGCAGGCCTTTAAACTCTGCCATTACTAACTCATGGGGCCCTGTTTGAGTTGGAAACTCAATTGAATTTGTGCCCAAGTGTAGATATTACATAACAAAGTAAGCACATTTTTCCCGTAGTCTGTCTGGACCATTTGGATAGGTTCCAATAGGGACTTTGTGGGTATAATTATAAACACTGATGTACACATACACATACACTTTAACCTAAACTCAAAACCTAATACCTTCACAAAACCAAACCCTCACCCTGGCCCTAATCCTAACAATAACACTAACCCTACCCTTAAACCAAATCCTAAACTTAACCCTCACTCTGGCCCTAATCCTAACAATAACCTAACCCTACCCTTGAACCAAATCCTAAACCTAACCCTCACCCTGGCCCTAATCCTAACAATAACCCTAACCATACCCTTAAACCAAATCCTAAACTTAACCCTCACCCTGACCCTAGTCCTACCCCAAACCTCATTGTCAACCCAAAACCCAATCCTAAACGTCTCCCTGGCCCTAATTCTAATCCTAGCTTTAATCAACACCTAATCCAGTTAAAAGCTTGTTAAGGATGTTTAGGCTTCTCAGGTGAACATCAGCAGATCTACTTGATCCCTCCAAATAAAGCGAAGAACAAATTCAACAGACTATGAAAATTTTTACATATTTACACACCAAAGTAAACGTCTCTTGATGATCCACAGATGCTTCACAGCTACGACACCTTTGATGAGTTGTTAATATACACTCAAATAGACACTCAAAATAAAGTGTCCCCATAGCTTCGTAAGGTGAGTTCTTTGACAGTTCCACTCATATCCATAAACTGTAAACAGAGAGAGTGAAACATGTAGAGGAGGAATAAAAGTGATGGCTCTACAATGCAGTGTTCTGGTGTAGTGCGATGCTTCTTGCCTGACTCTAGAACAAGTCAGTGCTCTTTGATCCACTGTACCTCCCACTTTGTTCTCTCTTTCTCAATACTAGGCAGGAATGAATAGCTGCCGTACCATCAGTCCATAGAGGGTACAAACAGAGCGGTAAAGCTAAGTCCTCTTGCTTCTGCACACTTGTTTCTGCATGATATATGTTTTGAGAAGTCATAGTTTGAAATGTAGACTTATACATTTGCACATATACATAAAGTGGCCAACTCTGTAATGTACTTAAGGTCATTTGGACAGTATGTAAAATGCAAATAAAAACAGAAAGCACTCATTATAGATTGAAGAACTCCTTTGACCTATATTTAAACATAAACAATACAAAGAAAAGATATTTAGTGTTTTATCTGATTAACTCATCAAATAAATAGTAGCACAAATAGCTGCACCCACTAGGAATCAACCCACAGGAGTGACACTTGGTGGATAGGTTTGACATTAAGAGACATGCGAATGATTTAAGTTTCACACTCGGCCACACATGTGATGTAAGCAAGGACAGGCCTTATTGCTGTACCTGACCGACCCAACAGCCACGATTGCGGACATTCAGCGAGCAGTGATGCCCTCCATGAGCCATCCTGTTAGTGCCAGCACCATTGGCAGGCGGCTGCACGACACAGGACTACATGCACACAGACCGTTACGACGACTGTCCTAAACACCACGTCAACGTCACCAAAGACTGCAATGGTGTCGTGCCAGACTGTCATGGAGTGACTCAGAATGGCAGCGGGTCATCTTCAGTGACGAGTCCCGCTTTTGTCTTGGTGGAGACGACCAATGAATCCATGTGAGGAGGCACCGTGGTCAGCGTGGTCAGATGAACGGTTTGTTGTCACATGTCCAAAAGGCCTGGTGTCACTCCACCTCCATCCCTACTGCACAATCTGCAAGAACTGTGTGAGAATATTCAAGCTGCTTGGGATGGATTATCACAGGACACCATTAGGAACCTCTACAGCTCTATACCGAGACGTCTGGCATGTTGGGTTAGCAAACATGGCGGCCCGACGCCAGACTGAGAGACACTACTTCTGTATGTGTAGCTCAATAAATATTGATCATATCAGTCTAAATTTATCATCATTATTTGGTTCTGGTAACCTTTATCTCCCATCCCAATAGCACTGCAATCCCACAACTCCTTCTGGGTGCAGCTATTCTTGTTAACAACAAGTGTATTCACAAAAAAAGTTAAACATTATTATTGTGCTTTGGCACCATTTCCAATGTAATGTAGGTCAAACGGACCTACTTAGAACTTACTAATCACTGCTTTCTGCTTGTGTCAGCATTTCACATACTGTCCCAGCCGTTTTGAAATCAGTGATGTATATAAAAAAGAAAATATATAAAAGTATATAAAAAAGATGAAAACAAAAGGTTCCCAGCACTCGTCCTGGTGAAATATGAGTTTGTCACTGATTTCCAGATTATACAGGACGTCAGATATATGCTTTTCAAGAAACTGCGGGAGATTTTGTAACATAAACTGTGCTCGGTGTAGGAGTGCTGAATAAACCATTTTGCAACCAGAGTTTACGAAAGGTTTTAAGGCATGTGAGTCAACACCAGCAAACTGCACTTAGAAGGTTACACATGTGGTACAGTTGAAAACCACTGAGAGTCAGATGCAGATTTGGTAACAGTGTGTGAGCAGAAAAATTGGTCAGAATAAGTGTGCCACTAGTCCGTGTTTAGACGCTTCACAAACCTCTCGTCCTTAACTCACACTTGGGCACACCCGCCAACTCGGAGTAAGCAGCCTGTCCTTAGAAATCCTTCCTTTAGGACAAATCTACATTTGGGTACTGTTATTGTAATTATCCATGGCCTGTGGCCAGGAGATTGATTTTAGTGCTGTTGTTTAACTGGCCTTTCTTTGATTGTGAACATGGGGTAGATGCGGGAGCATGAGAGTATAAGGACAGGGAACCTAACATCTGCTTCTTGTTAGTAGTTAGCACTGTATTTCGCACATTGTGTTTCTCTGTGTGTGAGTGTGTGTGTGTGTGTACATGCTTGTGTACATGTGCTCAGGTGCATGCATTTGGTACACTGTGTCTTTACCAACAGCACATACAACTTAAACATGTCAGTGGTGTTTACAACGCTTAGGCCTTTCAGTATATTTGTATTGGCAAATGCCTGATGCCCTCCATGAGTCATCCTGTTAGTGCAGCACCATTGGTAGGCGCCTGCACGATGCAGGACCACATACACGCAGACCGTTATGACAACTGCCCTTAACACCATGCCAGTGAATCCATGTGTGGAGGCACCGTGGTCAGCCCCTAGATGAATGATTTGTTATCACATGTGACACGTCCAGAAGGCCTGGTGTGACTCCACCACACTAATGGTGGGTTATCACAGGACACCATTCTTCTGATGATGAGTGTATTAATATATGACATGGTCTCTGATTTTTGCACAGTATTGCATGTGCTAGTTACCTAATACTGTATTACAGTTGAATCCCACATGTGCTTTGTGCATGAAATTTGCTGCATGCAGATTTTGTGCCCAGTGTGGCAATTAAAGAGAGGAGTGTGTGTGTGTCTGTGTGTGTGTGTGTGGGCTGTTTGTGGGTGTGTGGGTGAGGGGGGGGTGTTTGATTTTGTACATTTCAGGACAAAAATGTTTTGATTGTACAGAAACACGGCTAGGATTGTGCTGACTTTGTAAAGTGCTTAAAAACAAGAAGGTCTGCAATGGACTGCCTTCCTCCCAACAATGAGTGCTGGGATAGGCTCCAGCAACCCCCATGACCCAGAAGGATAAGCGGCTTAGAAGATTGAAAACTGGAAGGGGAAAACCACTTCTTATTGGATACTGAGGATAAGGTTATGCTTACATTTAGGATTAGACTCAGAACATTCTTATTTTATATATATATAATACATATTGGACATTATTTGACCCCATGTCCTGCACCCACGCGTGTGTGTGTGTGTGTGTGTGTGTGTGTGTGTGTGTGTGCGGTCGCGTAACGCTCTGTACTTTCCAGTCTAGCCAAAAGGTTCACTGAGTGCATGGGGACAGAACTGAGCTAGTATGTGGCTGTGAAAATAAGCTGGGGTGAAAGCAGGCCTTCCAGCACACACACATGCATTTTCCAGGACTCTGATCTGTCTCACCCACAGTCTGCTGGGAGAGTCTTACCATAGGACGTACAGCATCTCGTTTGGGTCAGCTCGGTAAATCAGTCTCGTCCTGTCAACAGCTTTTTATGTGCAATGGTCAGTTATTAGCCAGTTTTCAGTATTTATAGGCCGTTAAATAGCAACAAGATGTGAATGCTCAAATGCGGCTAAATCAGGCCAACAAATAATGCTTGTTCATAAAAGAATATGACAAAGCTTCTGACAAACTTTCAAAAGCTTTCAAGTAAGAACAACACAAAACCATAAAAGCACTTTGCTTTAGTTGTTCAGCTATCTAGCTACCTCTCCAAAACGGATTAAATTTTAATACTGACATCATGCATGTCATGACAGCATTTTTGCATTCATAACAATGCACATATCTTCTGTAGTTTAGCTTTGGGGAAGCAAGGCTAGCATACCATAGAAATCAGTAGTCACCCAAATCTGTTCTGTAAATGCATCACCGAAACATTCCTTAAACTTATTATTCTTATTTATCTTTTCTTTTAAGCACTGCATCTAAACCAGGGGTCCTCAACCTTTTCAACCTCATGGCCCACCTGTTTATAACTAGAAAGCATAATGGCCCACAGGAAAACAAAACTCATCTTCTTATGTTAAATTGTTTTTGCCTTTTATTTCAAGTGCTAACATCAAGTGACCATGGAAGCCCATTTCTGCCACTTAAAGAAAAAAAGGCCATGTAGTAAGTCGTAATTATGAGATAGTAAGTCATAATTATGAGATAGTAAGTCATAATAATGAGATAGTAAGTCATAATTATGAGAAAGTGAGTTGTAATTATGAGATGCTAAGTAATAATTATGAGATAGTAAGTCATAATTATGAGATGCTAAGTCATAATGATGAGATACTGTATGGCCTTTATTTCTTTAAGTGGCAGAAACGGTCTTCCATAGTTAAGTCATCCAGTTGCAGAGCAAATTGATGTGGACTTTCTTTAATTCTGTTTAAAAGCTCGCTCGGTACATCAGTCCCCACGTCAACAATCCATCTCCTAATCCTATCATTCCAGAGCAGTACTTTCAGTAGTGTTTTTGCTGCCCCTCCCCCACAAATGCATGTCGGATGTACTCTTTGTTGTACTTGTGGTTGATTTTTTGCACACAACACGATCGATCTCTTAATCTTTACTTATACTAAATCATTTATTGTCACTTATACTTATAGCCCACTACAAACTACCGCCTTCCACAGTGTATGGGACCCTAGGCCACTAGAGGGTGCTTCTTGGCCCACCGGCGGTCAGTGGCCCACAGGTCGAGAAACCGTGATCTAAACAGTACACACACTGGGTACATCTATTCTGCAAGAAGAATGGCTTAAAATCCCTCTGACCACTGTGCAGGACTTGTATATGTCATTCCCAAGACGAACTGACGCTGTATTGGCCGCAAAAGGAGGAGGAGGCCCTACACCATACTAATAAATGATTGTGGTCTAAAACCAGGTGTTTCAGTTTCATTGTCCAACCCCTGTATATGCTCTGCTATATTTTCTTTACCTTTGCAACATACCGCATTATTGTAGTCAGTGTTGCTTATTGTATGAGCTTCTTGTGCTTCTCTGCAACCAAGAAGAGCTGTTCTCCCGCCATCCTGATGCACCTTTATTTGGGCTGCAAATGGGTGCCCTTTGGGGACGTAATGGATATCTTCTAGTACTATGTTCATAGTAATCAGTAACTGTATCTGAATAATGCACCACTTAATTTAGGAGCCACAAACTGTAGCTCCCTGGACAAACAAGTTCCCTCTGTGATGTTCTGGGGGTGTTTTAGTTACGTGGAAATGGGTTCTTTGGCTGAAGTCACAGTAAATGTGAACCACAGTGCCTACACTGAGCTGCTGGATAACCAAGTTTTGCCTTGTGCTCATTGTCCAAGATGATAGTTCTCACGTTCGCAGGGCTGCTTGTGATTGATTGGCATGATGCACATTCAGGAGTAGGCACACATCTGGACTGTCCCGCAAAATCCCCAGATTTGAATCCTATTGAAAGCATGTGGCACTACCTGGAACAACCAGTAAAACGCCAGGAAAGGCAGGCATCCACCAAATCTGGACCAACTGACCAATTCTTTGATGCAAGAGTGTCTGAACATTGATGTGACCTACATCCAGAAACTGGTCCAGTCCAAGCCAAATTGAATCACAGCTGTTATCCGTGCTCATAGAGGTATTGCATGCTATTAGGTACGTTTCAGTCACACGTGTACTTATGTAAGCATGACTTTTTGCCTTTATTGAGAGGCATCAAAGGTAGACACATGAAAAAAAAAAAAACCAAGAACAAGCACAAGACCTGACAAAGAAGCATGTAAATACATGGGCTACTTCCCCAGGAAGACTAACAAGACAGAGATGGACAAGAAAATGACAAGCTGGAGCTACAAACAAAGGTGACTGAGAAATGAGGGTAGACTATTAAATTACACTGTGCTTACAGGGATCCTGTGACAACAAAATGCTTAGTTAACCCATTCATTCCTGATACAATCACGCATTCGATAAAACCCTCGTCGCCCGTTTCTTCATGCATTAGCTCTACAGGCATTAGGTAATGCTGAGAAATTGGCATAACAAGCAATCTGCAATAAACCTTGTGGTTGTTGATAAATGGCTCTTTGAAATTATTCCTTTGAACATGCATTAATAACTTTCAGTCGTCATGCATCCTTCCTGTAGGAACCTGGCATTGTCATAACTCAAAGATTCAGTCCCCATACGAGAATCCCATTGTAAGCCAGTGTCAGCTAATCATTAGACTTGGCACGCAGAAGCGCGTTAGTGTTAAACTGCCCTATAAATAGTCCTAACTGCGTGAAGCCACCAGTCCAAGCATGCATGTAGGCCTCGCCTCTCCAACCTTCATGAGGTGTTCCAGCCAAGCATTTCTCAAAGTGCACTATCTATGCCTAATACCATCCCTCATTGAGCACTGTTGTTTTTGGGTGAAATTAACTGTGGCATTCAGCTTGGAAAGAACAAAATCCAAATCACTCATCCAGACGTTCACGGGTGTTTTCACATGTATCGTACACCCGCCCCTGCCTTTCTCATTGGGCTGTGCATTTTGGCAGGGCTTGAGAAGGCTATAAGGGGATACAAGACAGCCTGGGCCAAGAACGGCAAAATCTGACACTGGAGAGCTTCGAACAGATCGCTTCAGATTGTCATAGATAAAGTTGTTTTGGCTTCAAAGCGTCACGCTGCAGTTCTGCTCTGTACAGAAGATGGGCAAACAGGGCTGAAAATAGGTCTTATCTTGTTAATCTGTTACTCAGATTATAGGGCTGGCTCAGGCCCGACAGGTCTTGCCTAGGCCATTGAAGCCAAGAGGGGGCAATGAGGTGAACGCACATTTCCCAGAAGTTTAATCTGTAAATCTGTGTTCTGCTTCCCCTTGAAACACGATGTACCAGCGAGCTGTGTTTACGGGGTTGCCAGCTAACCTGAAGTTCAATTTAAGGTAAGCCTTACATTGAGCCATAAGTTCAAAGCAAGGGCAGGTCAGGTCAGGTTTAACCCAAACATAGCTCCCTATCCCACGAATCCACCTTCGTAGTACGCAAGCTGTAAGTGATCTGCGTGTTAGGCTTTTGGATGTAATTACACAGCCATTCTGCTATATTTATTATCTTTGTTCCTGACTTTTATGTGTTACGTTCCAATTGCTTATGTGTAAAAAGTAAATAAAAACAGCTATATTCATATTAACTTCGTTTCTGTGAACAGGACAATGAAATAAAACCATTCCAAATTGCAAACGTTATTTAGTAATGTGTAGGATATTAACATATCGCTAGCACTTTACAGATCGGTAATAAGTAGGTGATGATATGGTAAATTTTACGGTAACAAATTATATTTAATCATTAATTAAATGCCAATTTCCTAGTTGTTACTATATAATAAATCAGAAATTAAGTGTGTGTTAACAAGGCCTTTATGAGATGGTAAAATAATGGTAACAAGTTGTTCTTACCTAAAATCACCTGCTTATTTTATAGTGCTTTATGTGTAATAAGTAAACAATTGTAGTGGTAACAACACAGCAATGTAATAGAACAGATTTACCTCATTCTATTCCTGGGTAGCAGTATGTGACCTGATTGAGGTATAGTAAGTAAGAAACAAGATAGAAATAAGTAAATTTGTATTTTACGGCTCTAATACCTTTTAATTTCACTGTAATTACTGCCCGTAACTCACACTGTATCTGACCGTGTAAATACATAACAGGAAAGACATAAACCAGAAACAGGTGAATTAGTATTTTACAGCCCTGATACCAGGTAAGTACAGCAGAACTACTTTATTGATTTTGGGTTAATATCTCTCACATTATATATTAAATACATGTACCCAATTATTATTCTCTCTCATTATTCATTTAGAACTATAAAATAAGCATGTCATTTTTAGGTAAGTACAACTTGTTACCATTATTTTACCATCTCATAAAGGCCTTGTAAACACTCACTACAATCTCTAATTTATTGTTTAGTAACAACGAGGAAATTGACCTTTATTTAATGATTAAATACAATTTGTTACTGTAAAATTACCATATAATTACCTACTTATTACCGATCTGTAAAGTAAAGTGCTGCCAACATGTCCCACATATCTTAATATATACTGTAATTTAATATATATTTTGCTAGGACATCGAAAATTGTCACATTTCTTAATAACAATAAATTCTCAAAATTCTACACAATAAAATTGCCATCTAAGCAATCAGCAATCGTCCACCTTACCTTCTAGAGTCTGCGTGCAGTGCTTGCATGTGAAATGAGGTCCTCACGCTTTGTCTTGATCCCCCCAACAGGCATGCCGAGGTATGCTTTGTAGGCCTCGCATATCTTAGCAGATGCTCTCACTGAGTATTTTTTCGCTCTTGGCTTGACAAGTTGGCCACAGACGTAGCAGAATGCGTCTACCGGATGCTGTGGCCTCTTGATGCCTCTAAATTACCTGTAGCTCTGTATCCACTATCCACTTAGTCAGCTGGAACATCAGCTGAAATGGCTGTTTTAACACACCTGTATTTATACTGCTATGTAGATTACTGGGCAGTCCCATACAGTTCTCGCAGTTCCAGAAGCTCCTTGAAGTCTACTCGGCACTGAATGTATCGCACATGTTCTGGATATTAGAGAACGTCTCAAAACATCATTGTCCTGACCGCAAAAGCTAAAAGATTATGAGGACCAGTCACTATTTCATGTACATTTTAAAAGCACACTCAGTCTCTGGGAACAAGACAAAAGTAAACATTTGTAACATAGTGTAATCTTAGCTCGGCTCTTTTGGAAACATTACGGCACTTAGATAAAGGAAAGTTCAGACCTAAAAGGACTAGAATGGACTTCTTTACAGCACATGGATGACTCATTTTGTCACCAATTCTGGCCCAAAAAATTGTGAATTTTTCAACACCTGACATATTACACTCCTCATCAGGGGAATAGTTGCTCAAATAGTTGCACCCAGAAGGAATCTTGGGTAAGTTTGACAATGTGAGACATGCAAACGATTCAAGTTTCATGCTCGGCTGCGCATGTAACGTTAGCAAGGACGGGCCTTATCACTGTACCTGACTGACCCAACAGCCATGATTGCGGACATTCAGTGAGCAGTGATGTCCTCCATGAGTCATTCTGTTAGTGCCAGCACCATTGGCAGACGGCTGCAACACGCAGGACTACATGCACGCTGACCGTTACAATGACACCACATCAACGTCGCCAAAGACTGCAGTGGTGTCGTGCCAGACTGTCATGGAGTGACTCAGAATGGCAGCGGGTCATCTTCAGTGACGAGTCCCGCTTTTGTCTCAGTTGAGACGACCAACAAATCCATGTGTGGAGGCTCCGTGGTCAGCGCCAAGATGTACGGTTTGTTGTTACGCATCACATGTCCAGAAGGTCTGGTGTCACTTCATCTCCACCCCTACCACACAATCTGCAGGAACTTGTAAGGGTGGAAACGCGTGGTGCAGGAGCTAGGAGGGGGAAAAGGGCCTTGGTCCCTGGCTTCTCTGGAGACACACGCTCAGTACACGCTCCATGCGGAGTAGATGTGGTATTTAATGGCACAAGTCACCAACACATCTCACCATTACTGTCAGGAGTAGGTACATCAGACTGTGGGCTATGCTACAGCTAGCTCCTTCGTCCCGCACACAGAGAGCTACAGCTCAGCGCGCATGCGCAGTAGTACAGTACATGCAAGCAACCGTTACAAACTGTGTGAGAATATTCAAACTGCATGGGATGGATTATCACAGGACACCATTAGGAACCTCTACAACTCAATGCCGAGACGTTTGGTATGTTGCATTACCAAACATGGTGGCTCGACGCCATACAGAGAGACACTACTTCTGTGTGTGTAGCTCAATAAATATACCCATATCAGTCTAAATTTATCATCATTTATTGTTCCTGGTAACCTTTATTTTCTCTGATGTTGAGTATATTTCCTAGGCTGAATGGACCTACACCTTACATAACTCTACAGATCTACACGTCTAGCCAGTAACAATCCCCTTACAATCTGTGGTCTGCCGATAATGTGGTAAAACCATTGTGAATGGCTGTGTAATGCTTGCTGGAACCCAGGCTCATAGTGGGAGTAAAGAGAAGGTCTCCTGAATGTTGAGTGTAAATCAAGAAGATTCAAAGAAGGCAAGAACAAAGTGTAGTTGGTTTTGATATCACTGGAAAACAGCAAGTACAACACAGTTAAAGTCATAAAGTCATAAACTTCAAGCAGGCCTTTGTCTGCTGCAGCTACTCCGGAAGCTGATGTGCCTGAGAAGAGTTCAAGCAGAGGAATGTGAAGGTCATAAATCGAGGAGATTAGAGATTTCCAGATACGTCCTCCTAAGTCCCACTGTGTGTTACAGAGGCCTTGGAAGGTCAGCCAGGCCCCAGCAGGTGGGATTAGAACCATAAAGAGCCAGTGTAAGGAGGCTCAGTGTGGATGCTAAGAGAACTAGGGCTGGCGTAAGATGCTACAGGTAAACACACTTAAAAGGGCTACAGCCATTACATCACCGAAGCCTTAAAGCTGCTGAGATGATGCAACATGTAAACTGCAGCATTTACACGGATGTTTTTCTGAACCTTTCAACATCTCACATCATTATAACATTAGCATACATGGAAAGGGAAGTTTCAACTCACAAATGGAAAATAAATCAACATTTGTCACAAAGCTGGGGCCGACTGAAGACATCTTTCAGTTCTGCATCTGGTCTTCATTTGATTTTAGCTTCCTGTCCCACTCGGTGAAAGGTTAAGACATATCTATCTGTACTCCTACCAGTTTCACAATGTAACAAAAAGCATGTCGCAGCAAGTTTAGTTGGCACTGTGCCAGCCCGGGAGCTGCCTGGTTTATCTGGTGGTGTTTTGTGTATTAATATATTTAGCAAATCAAAAACAAAGAAGCAAAAAAAAATGTTTTTAATGATTTAGGAGATAAATTGCTAAGTGGAATTTTCAAGTTTATGAAAATCAGAAAATAACCAGCTTCTAGGACTAAACTTGGAAAATCCCTGTAGATTTCTTTGAAAAACTGAAAGCAACAGAAAACTTACCATAATAATAAAAAAAATAAAAATAATAATAATAATAACTAGAAAAGTGCATTTCCTGAAGAACATGAAGAATGATTGCACAGCTTAAGCTTGTTGCTAGCAAGTTGCTAGGTGTTGCTAAAAATGAATGCAACTGTATGGGAGAACCAAGGGATGAATAAACAACACATAGAGAAGTGCAGGTCAGTATGACTGTGGATTAGAGTTTAGGGATCAGCCCTGAGTGAGAACATGCAGTTCGGTGGCTGTTGGGTAAAGAAAACAATAGGGTTTTAAAAAGGGAGTGAAAACAAATGGGACTCTGTGGGAAGAAAGAGCGATGGGGGGAAAAAAAGTACGGGTCAGACCAACGTTGCATTTGTACTCAGGGGTCTGTCCCGAGATGTATGTGAAACAGTGTCTGTCGGTCAAACAGAAGTGCAGTAGATGGATGTGCACTTTTCCATCCCATTCATTCTTAATAGGACAAATTTCAGGAAGAAATCTGTATGTCAGATCAAAAAGCTGTACAACACACCATTCCATGAGACCAAACATCTTGGAACAGTGCTGATATCTTAAAAATCGCAGGAATGGTTAGCAGGCAAAAAACAATTGTATCAAGAAGAAGAAGAAGAAGGATAACAATAGTGCTGCACATTGCACAATTGCTAATAACAATAATACTAATGCTAATACTCCTACTACTACTACTACTACTACTACTACTAATAATAATAATAATAAATAATAATAATTAGAAAAATAAATAGGACTCTAAGGGGGAGAAATGAATTTAAAAAAAGACAAACAGATGAGCGGGGGTCGAACCAACATTGAATTCATGCCCGGGGTCTGCCCTGAGATGGTGTATCAGAAACAGTGTCTCTGGGTCAAGCAAAAGTACAGTAGATGGGCATGTGCTTTTCCATCCATATTGCTAAGCGGAAACTGTGTATCTGATCAAAAAGCTGTATACACGCACATCATTCCCGATCAGACCCAACAAATTGGAGTTGGAATGGCGTTGATATCTCGAAAACTCCAGGACTAGCGGACAAAAAATGTGTAACAAGGACAAAAATAATAATAAGAAGAAGTAGAATATAACATAACACTGTAAAAAAGTAAGAACACAAGTCCCATGATTAAGAAATACCAATAAAATCAGACAAACACAAACACAGTATAACTAAGGAGCTGTTATTAATGAAATCTAAATAAAATCTTAATAAATATTTATTGTCAAAGGTCCAATTAATAGTGATTTCTAGTTTTAAACAATCCAGAGGGAATAAGAATGATGAAGAGAACGTGAAGAATTAACAGTTGTTGTCGTGTTGAAGCTGCTCAGGGTAGGATCATTTAAGGACAGGTAACTAATGAAAGGATCAGTAAAAGCAACGATGGCTGAAGCTCTTGGCAGACGACCGCTGCCGCCTGCTCCCGTCAGGAATCCACTTTGGCAGCAGACAAAATAAGTGATATAAATAGAAGCAAAACAAGAGTTAACACTGGCGCTGCTGTCCATGGCCAGAGTCGCTCCTGGAGAGTGAAGGGATGAAGTTCGACGCTGGACTCGTAACCTTTCTTCTGGACTGATAAGGAGTAAAGAGGGAGGAGGAGGCACTGTGCACTTGCTTGTTTCCTGTGATGGGGTGGACATCACAACGGCATGTGGAATAATCTGTGACAACTGTGTGTATGTGCGTGCATTCTTGAATTTTGTGGATTTGTTCTGCTAATCCGTCTCCTGCTTTATGCTATTAGAAACTGTATGTGGGACTAAAATCAGATGGAAACCAAGTAGGCATAAGCCCTCAAACAGTCTGAGAAATACCATCTGGCATTCAGTGGGTCCCATGTTGGCTCACTAATCTAACGTTGGCTGGCTGCTCACTTGCTGTAGCAGCCCTGACATTAGCTTCAGTGACAGCAAAAGGTTTGGTTCTTCTTCTGGAGATGCTCTTTGCCAGTTTGGTAATCCACTCTTCCACACGTTCTTTAAGGTCTTTGTTATCGCTTTGTGAAATAAGTAACAATTCACCCTTTCCACCAAACTCCTAAGAAAACTGGGCAAGTTTTCAGGTTTATAAATCCACCCATCATCAAAAGAATAGTTGCTCCCAGAAGGAAGTGTGGGAATGCAGTGCTACTGGGAACGAAGATAAAGGTTACCAGGAACAATAAATGATTCATATGGGCAATATTTATTGAGCTGCACAGACAGAAGTAGTGACTCTCAGTATGGCCTCAGGCCTCCATGTTTCCTAATGCAACATGCCAGGTGTCTCGGCATGGAGTTGTAAAGGTTCCTAATGGTGTCCTGTGACAATCCATCCCATGCATCTTCAATATTCTCACACAGTTCCTGCAGATGGTGTGGTGGGGGTGGAGGTGGAGTGACACCAGGCCTTCTGGGCATGTGACGCGTGACAACAACCCATTCATCTTGGTGCTGACCACGGTGCCTCCATACACAGATTCATTGGTCGTCTCCACCAAGACGAAAGCGGGACTCGTCACTGAAGATGACCTGCTGCCATTCTGAGTCACTCCATGACAGTCTGGCACGAAACCATTGCAGTCTTTGGCAACATTGACATGGCGTTAAGGGCAGTCGTCGTAACAGTTTGCGTGCATGTAGTCCGGCGTCATGCAGCCGTGGTGCTGCCAATGGTGACTCATGGAGGCCATCGCCGCTCACTGAATGTCTGCAATCTTGGCTGTTGGGTCAGTCAGGTACAGAGATAAGGCCTGTCCTTGCTTACGTCACATACGCAGCCGAGCATGAAACTTGAATCACTTGAATGTCTCACAATGTCAAACCTACCCACCAAGTTTCATTGGCAGTTGTTGGTCTCTGAAGCAGCAACTGGGTGAACCAATTTGCTACAGCACCACCCTGAGGCAGACCAGTACTGCAGCTCTAGTTAGTCAAGAATACAAAGACAGAAGCTCGCCATTTGTGGGTGAAGCAGCTAAACAATGACAGCACAACGTCACAATGAATTTATTTTCAGGGACCCTTTAGAATTTTCATTACAGAATTCCGGTTGATCCGAGTGGTTAATTAGGATGGCCTGTACTCCCAGGATCCCCTGTATTTTGCAGCTTGCTTTCAAATCTCTTTATGGGTCTTTATGTTCAGCGGATTAAAAGATTTGTCCTGGTCACTCATGTTCTCATGCAGTGAGAAACTCATGCTCTACTTTTGGCCTGGCTGAAACGAAGTGAGTCAATAGAAGGCTTTGTAATGGGCCATATGTGCTATTGACCTTATTGATCTTATTTTCTCATTTATGGAGGTTAATGATATCGGTGTAAGAATGTTAAATGCAGATTAAACTTTGTGCTGCTATATCTGCTTTGCTGTGGTTAATGCATGATTAGCCACGCAAGCATTGTTTATGAAAAACAATAAATCCTACACACAAAAGAAATGGCTTATCATAGTTGTCAAACTAAAGATTACATTAGCATTATGGGATCAATGTTTGATAAAGCCCAATCCTGCCTAACTATAAATACACTCATCGTCAAAAGAATAGTTGCACAAATAGCTGCACCCAGAAGGAATCAACCCACAGGAATGAAACTTGGTGGGTAGGTTTGACGTCATGAGACATGCAAATGATTCAAGTTTGTGATGTAAGCAAGGACGGGTCTTACCGCTGTACCTGCCTGACCTAACAACCACAATTGCGGATATTCAGTGAGCAGTACTGCCCTCCATGAGTCATCCTGTTAGCAATGGTGTCGTGCCAGACTGTCATGGAGTGACTCAGAATGGCAGCAGGACATCTAGACTAACGTTTTTTTGTCATGTGTCACACGTCGAGAAGACCTCTACCGCCCCTACCGCAACAGAAGACCTCCACCCCTACCGTAACATCTGCAGGAACTGCGTGAGAACATTCAAGCTGCATGGGATGGATCATCACAGGACACAATTAGGAACCTCTACAACTCCATGCTGAGACGTCTGGCATGTTTTGTTAGCCATACTGAGAGACACTATTCCGTATGTGTAGCTCAATAAGTATTGCTCATATCAGTCTAAATTTATCATCATTTATTGTTCCTGGTGACCTTTATCTTCCTTCCCAACAGCACTGCAATCCCACACTTCCTTCTGGGTGCAGCTATGCTTCTCATGTTGAGTGTATTTTGCCTATTATATGCAATTTACAGAGGTTTGGAATCCAGGCCTAGCATAACTTTGGCTGACTAGTTGGTCTTGGGTTTCAAAGAAATAGCTTTTTGGTGAGCTGTCAGTATCGCTTTTCAAATGAAACATTTTTTTTCCCCTATTTGTCAACAGTGGTTTTGAATTTTACATGAAATCATTTGCATAATGGTTACTTGGAAATGCTCTTTATTCGTCTTCCAAATGTCACGTCTTGTTAATGGCTGTTTGACCAGCCAAACAGATTGATTCCCCAAATCAACACCATCATTAAAATGACAAAGAGCGAGTCTAGCGAATGTACATGACGGGTGCCAGCCAGCGTCTTTTAGACCATCTTTTTTCCCCCAATTCTGGCAGAAGATGAATCGCTGAAACAAACTGTTGACTGCGCATACACATTTTTGTTTTGATCTACAGGCAAAAGTTGATGTGTCCGTTAATTATGTCAGCAGTTCCGAGATCCAGCAGACGAGCCAGACGAATGAAGCTCTGTTCTGGCTAGTCCTCTTTAAAATGCAGCATATTGCTCTGAAACTGTCGTTACATATGGGCCTGAGGGGATAACAATGCTTAGTGCAGCAGTTATTAATGGCACCCAATGCAATATCAAAGAAGCATTATTCATTTTAATGTACAAACTATTACACAAGCACAATACTTTATTTTGCAGCAGGCACGTTCTGGCATGCTTAGGGATTTTACGGGTTGTCCTGTGCCAATACTGACTGCAGGTGTCAGTGGAAAAAAATGAGATATTTCAACATCCTATTTGGTATGATTCATCCTTGTTTCACACAAATATCCCGCAGTGTGTTAAGCAAGAGTACAATGATATCTAATTAGTGTACTAATCACACCTGGTTTGAATATACAGCTCTGGAAAAATTTAAGAGACCACCTCAAAATGGTCTCAGTTTCTCTAGTTGTACAGTTTCTGGGTTTGTGTTTGACCCAAATGAGCAGTTCTGTTTGATTCTATACACTACTGGAAACACGTCTCCCAAATTCCAGATCAAATATTGTATTTAGATCTGTTTATTTAGAAAAGCACTAATGACGCCTCCAGAAGCCTGTTTTTAGAATCATGCTCGCTGTGCATTTCACCCCAGCCACCGCTCACCAGTCTTTCTGTAGGTCACTTGAGGTCATCTTACGGTGGTTAAGTGACATTGGAATGAGGTGGTGCTCATCACGGTCAGTAGAGAGTGGTTTTGGCCCTCTGCCAGTCTGTAGCTGTGTTGTCCTGTGTGTTTGCTGCTTGACCTTGTTCTTATGAACCAGACGCTCACTGTATCTGCCAGTAAAGCTAGAACCCAACCTTCTGTTCCTCACTAAGAACCTGCTGTACATGCGGAGATGCTGATTTAAGAAGAAACTGGAGTGGGCTCTTATTTATTTCCAGAGCTGTATATGAATACTGTATATGTTCTTCTGTACTGGTCAGTCGTGTTGCGACTGTGTATTATATTTACCTATATTCCTCTACTGAGCACTGTGTAGTGAGCACTGTACAGTGTAGTGGTCTGCTAACTAGCCTAGCTAACGCCAATTCTCACCTATAAGTTCCATATCGACAATCAAATGCTACCACAGACTTAAGTCAATTACCTCTAAACACTGTTTTAGCAAAAGTACCTAAAATAGGACAACAACATTTAGATGACCAAGCGTCTGGCTCTGATCATGAACTCCATCTATGGGTCGGCTCCATCTTCGCAATTACTACCTTCCTGGACTAATCAGACCAATAGACGTTCTAAGATCCTTTTCCTGTTAGTTCTGTCTTTTTCTCTTCATCCGGGATCGACCTGAGGAGGTTGGGTTCCGCCCTTGAGTTTGGTTCCTCTCGAGGTTTCTTCCTTACTCAAGGGAGTTTTTCCTCACCACTGTTGCCTCTGGCTTGCTCAAGGGGGGCTTGAACCCAGTTTTCCCTTTCTTATGTCTGTACATTAACGCCGTGTTTTTCTCTTTTCTTGTTCCTTTATAACTAACTTATTTTGTGAAGCTGCTTTGAGACAACGTTGGTTGTAAAAAGCGCTATATAAATAAATTTTGATTGACTGATTGATTGAATAGCAAAGTTAGTTTGTTGTTCATTCATGTGGCTGGATGAGGATACATATAGGAAATAATTGCTATGTTGGAGGACTCTGGTATGACTAGCTAGGTCATTTTATTCCAACAGTCTGGTCAGCTAACATTATTAAATAGTTAATAGCTGATTCAAAAGACCTCAGATTGTAAGACAAGCTTGCTCAGCCTTCAATTGAATGTCAGACTGCTGTTGACTGTAATGTGGCCAATGCTGGACAAGTTACAGTAACAAGTGCCAGTAACAACCAGCATCGCTAGCTAGCCAACTAACTTTATTAAAGCTAGCACTTTATTA
Source organism: Semaprochilodus insignis (assembly GCA_034552555.1). Taxonomy (NCBI): domain Eukaryota; kingdom Metazoa; phylum Chordata; class Actinopteri; order Characiformes; family Prochilodontidae; genus Semaprochilodus; species Semaprochilodus insignis. Next base: position 4,121,146 of record CM067498.1, read on the forward strand.
GGAACCCCATACTAATACTGGACTGGGCCTCCCTTTGCTCTCAAAACAGCTTCAGTTCTTCATGGAATGAATTTCACAAGATGTTGGAAACATAGCCTTGAAATTCTGGTTCATGTTAATATGATTGCATCATGTAATTCCTGCTGATTTTCAGATGGACTTCTAAGCTGCAAATCTCCCGTTTTACCAACACCCAAACTGTGTTCTTTTGGCCAGGAAGACCACTAAAGAAAACTGAACATCCAGTCTCCACACTGAATTGAACAGTAGGTGAAACTGTGACCATGAAGGGATGCACATGGTCAGCAACAACACTCAAATAGGCTGTGACATTCAAGCAATGACTGATTGGCATTAACAAGCCAATAATGTGCCATGAAAACATTCCCCACACCATTATACCATCTCCCACAGCCTGGACTTTTAACACGAGGCAGGTTATACGGATTCAGGCTGTTGGTGCCCTGACCCTACTATCTATGTCCAGTAGAAAACCAAGATACCTCAGGCCAGGCTATGTTTTTAGTCTTTAGCTGTCCAGTTTTGGTGAGCCTGTCCCATTCACGGCCTAAATGTCCTGAGATTAAAGTGGAAACTGATGTGGTCCTCTGATGTTGTAGCTCAACTTCCTGAAGGTTCATCTTGTTCGTAGATGCTTTTCTGCTCACCACAGTTACAGAAAGGAGTTATCCGAGTTATCATAGCTTTTCTGTCAGAATGAAACATTCGGGCCATTCTCTGTTGACCTCTTTCATCAACAAAGCCTTTGCATTTGCAGAACTTGAGCTAAAGAAATACTGAAACCAGCCAGTCTGCTACCAACCTGATGTGCTTCGTGATGGACGAAGCCACATAAACCATGTAGTTGAGTTAAAGTAGAGATACCCAAGGTAAAATACAGTAAAAGTCCACTCTTTAGACCTCCACTGGAGTAAAAGTACTAAAGTATTTACCTTCAAAAGTACTGAAGTATGGAGAGTAACAGGAGCATGATTTATTATGGCTCTAATGTCCTATTATCATTTCTGGAACAAGACTCTTAATCAGCTCAGTGTAGGAGAAGAGACTCTAGTGTCTCTCAGTCCACCAGTCTTTAATAGAAGGCCATTAATTCGTCTGACACTGACGTCTATTACAATCATCATCAGCACAGAACACTGAAGGAGAACAGGTTCCATTAGCTAGAACTATAAAATAACTTTTTGCGAACAAGGAAAGTTTCGGTTTAAGATTTATTTGCAACTTAGTTACAAGTTTAAGTTGAATAAAAACTTGCTTTAAACAGAAACACAAATGAGTTTTGCTTTACTATGTTACATCTGTAGGTCTCTGATAATAAACATGAACCAGCCAAAACAAAAAAATATTATAAAAGGAAATAGTCTTCGTATAAATGCAGAAAAAGACACCCGCCAGTCACTTGGGCATGTGTACATATTTCTATATTGTGGTCTATTTACCCATAAAGCCAGGAACAATATGTTTTATCTGTTTACTAACCCCATCCTGCTTTACCTGCCTTCCTTCAGGTGCTCCTTGATGTAGTCCAGGTCTGAAATGGACTTTTCCATGGATGCCAAGAATCCATGAATAAGCTTGTTTCATTTTGACATGCCACGTTTTTACGTGCACACAAGCCAATAGGAGCTACACATTTTGTATAATGTAGTGGAGTAAAAGTAAGATATTTGAGTCTGAAATGTCGTGGAGTTAAAGTAGAAAGTCATCCAAAATGGAAATACTTCAGTACAGAAACGCGGAAAAACTACTTAAGTACAGTAACTAATTACTTCCTTACTGTCCCCCACTGCTACCAAGAGTCATGCCACTATTGCACTTTACCTGATGCTGATTTTCAGTATGTGTACATGACATCATTAGCCATGGCCAAGCTATGGCAACTTCCAGCATGATAGTTTTGACTGGTTTAATATTGTACTGGATTAAAAAGCAAGTGTATGATTTTTAACGAGTAATGCTTCAGTAAATGTGAGCACTCAGTAGAATCAGCAGAGAGTATTTGTACGTCTACTCATGTCTGACTACTTTTTGCACCACTGACACTGCATTCGTCATTAGATCCAAACACTACAGATGAATACCAGACAGATCTGCGCATCCAGCTCACGGCTTTCACCTCAGAGCTTGCAGTTCACTGGCTACGATTAGTTACGGATGATCGATATATGTGTATGGGTGTGTGTAAATGTTAATGTCAGAGGGTGACACCATGCCAATAGCTCCTGACAAGTCCTGGCACTGCACTTAAAATATATACAGTATATTTGTTGGCCACAGACAGCAATATTAATTTGTGGCTTCCCGTCAAAATTATGCAATTATGCAGCCAGTCAGCCCGTGTCAGCAGCATGTGTCCATTTCTTTGGAACAATTTGTACTTCCTCAAATATAACAGCAACTCAATACCAGTGTTACTTAGCGAATGACCTAAGATCACCCCAAGTGTTAGGTGTCCTGTCTGCGGAGGGTGGGAATGTAGAGTGTGCATGCTTGAGGGGGGGAGGAGGAGAAGAGCTGGCACTGTTTGTGCCCCATTGTAGCCAGAACCAAACGTCCAATCCAGACACAAAGGGGGTTCCAGGAAAGTTCTATGCAGTCCAGTTCTAGGCAGTCTAATTCCAGTTACTCCAGCATGGGGCTACGTGATCATTACCGTTCACAGTTGGTAAAGCAGAGAAGACAGCACATGAGACACGTCATGCCTGCTGCACATGTTGATCCCTGTTTGCTTGTGTACGTAGTTGATAGATTTCTGCACGTCATAAAAACAAGCGTATTTGTCCACATGTGCAAAGTAGCTTATAAAAGTTGAAATATGACCCAGCTGCTCGTTTAAAAAGTAGGAACTGTGAGATTTGAGCCCAAGCCGAGGGACTCAGGAAGGGGGCCCCACGAAATAACTAGGTCTTGCCGTAAACCTTTGTCCTGTTGACCTAAAAAAGTCAAGGGGAAAAAAAACGAGTCCTACAAAGAAGAAAGAAGTGACCGGATATAATGTGCTAATCACCTTGTTTGAGGGCCTGAGGCGTTATTAATGCCTAGAGCAGGCTGTTATATGCTTGGGAAAAAAAGAATCTAATACTATTGCAGATAATAGGCCATTGTCGCAGGTTGAACGTCAAATTCTCATGATCTAACCGGGATTAAAAAAAAAAGCCAATCTTTGCCACAAACAGTCTGGCAGTTTGTACAAAAGAGCCATCCAGCAAGCCGCTTCTATTTAAAGCTTGGAAAGCAGAGAGACCTCTCATTCACATACATGGACCTTTAATGCCCAATTTAACAATAAACCCGCAAGAAACAATGAACAAGACAAGGCCAGGGTTGCCAAATGGTGGCACACAAAACCCCAAACCCATGGTTGAGTTGCTCTGTGTTCGCGGCTCATTTCACAGCTGCACCGTTGCGCGGCTGAATCAAGTGTCCCCCGACTCATCTGTGCTGCATGTCAATTTTAGAGTGGATCACTCAATTACACTAATGTGGTCAGGCTGCCTCACAGTACAAAGTCACATCTCGCTGGGTCACTGTGGGGTCACTAGGGACCCTGCACCAAAAGGGCTATGATTTCTGAGTCAAGGCTCTGCACCTCATAGCCATCCACGGTGCCAGAGTATATAGTCAATGCAACAGAAATGATGATGTCATTGTCCTGTTCGTTTTGGACTTGACTCGAGTCTGCCCCCAGTTTTGGAAGTGTTTTTTTTTTTTTGGTATGCAGACGCTACAAATTAGACAGAAATGCTTATTAAGGCTTATGTTGTTTACAAGTACAAAGGCACGGAACACTAGATCCATGACCGGGATCAAAATTCTTCCAGGTTGTGTCCAAACGGCTCAAAATTCCAACTGTCGGCCGGAGTCATGTGGGATGCCATTGTTGTATTGTTTTTAGGCCAGTAAACAAGGCTTTCAGTGAGTCAGTCACCAGCAATTTGAGGAGGTCGAAGTTCAGGATGTCCAGTCAAGTGGATAGTTTAACTGTCAAACAAGTTTTATACAATGACATCAAAGTGATTTTTTAGCGAGCCACTTCCCGAATATTAAATATAAACAATCTTCTACTTACAAACACTCTCGGGCCGTAGACACCACATGCAAAATGTCTTTTGAGTGTCTCTTTCTTGGGAGATTGTGTGGCGCTTTGACCCAGATGCGTGGCGTCGTCCGCCACTTCATTGTCAGACTATGAACTTCTAAACAAATGAATATGCGTATTGGCATCTACGCTCTCTTGGCCCATATATATATTTTTTTTTTTGGTCATGATTTGAGAACTTGACCCAGTTTAACAAATAAATGAAGTCATAAAGTAATGACTTTTCCTCTGTTTCATCATCTGAGACCTTGCTACGGAATCAGGAAACATTAACCCGTGTGTACTCTTCGCTTTCCTCACCGGCGCAACTCTGAGACATCCCAACTAATCCCATTCAGAGCAGGCCCATTTCTCATGCTTCTTCCTGTAAACTGGATGCCGTCGGCAGGTTGTCTTTCCGACCCTCATTCTCACACGTAAATCACCCACGTGTCATTGCTGGGGCCCTCGCTGCGAGAGTGGGCGCATGTGTTTGTGTGTTCCCAGCCCAGGAGCAGCACAAAAGCTGCACAGATTGCAGAAATCCCAATCAGCCGCAGGGAGCCAAGGGCTCACGGAATCTCTCGAACGCTTTAACAGGAAAGTGCCCAGTGTTCCGTGCTCCAGCCAAGAAAACCAGCACACGGCACACAGTGTGAAAAGTTACGCCTTAGGGCCTTAGAAGCACATTCTAAATCCCCCAACCCCACAGTTCTGCCAGGGACGTGGGAACAGCGAGTTGCACGTGTCATACCTCACTAGTGAAAGAGTACAAACTGATCTAATAAACACAAACACAGGAAGGCTCTAGATAACAGATCCAAAGAAAAGAAACAGTGCAGTTTATATGGTAATATTAAGTGGCATGAAAACCAGGTTAGATTGAGAAATGAGGTGAGTTTACTCTGATATGTGATTCATGTACACTCATCTTCAAAATAATAGCTGCACCCAGAGAGAAGTGCGGAATTGCAGTGTTATGGGGAAGGAAGATAAAGGTTACCAGGAACAATAAATGATGATACATTTAGACTGTATGGTGTCAGGCCACCATGTTTGCTAAAGCAACATGCCAGACGTCTAAGCATGGAGTTGTAGAGGTTCCTAATGGTGCCCTGTGATAATCCATCCCATGCAGCTTGAATATTTTCACACAGTTCCTGCAGACTGTGCGGTAGGGGTGGAGGTAGAGTGACCACGGTGCCTCTACACACGGATTCATTGGTCGTCTCCACCAAGACAAAAGCAGTCGTCTCAACCGTCTGCATGCATGTAGTCCTGCGTCGTGCAGCCGTCTGCCAATNTATTCTCACACAGTTCCTGCAGACTGTGCGGTAGGGGTGGAGGTAGAGTGACCACGGTGCCTCTACACACGGATTCATTGGTCGTCTCCACCAAGACAAAAGCAGTCGTCTCAACCGTCTGCATGCATGTAGTCCTGCGTGGTGCAGCCGTCTGCCAATGGTGCTGGCACTAACAGGACGACTCGTGGAGGGTATCACTGCTCGCTGAATGTCAGCAATCATGGCTGTGGGTCAGTCATGCAGTAAGGCTTGCCCTTGCTTACGTCACATGCGCAGCCAAGTGTGAAACTTGAATCATTCACCTGTCTCATGACGTCGAACCTACCCACCAAGTTTCAGTCCTGTCAGTTGATTCCTTCTGGGCACAGCTACTCAAGAAGAGTTCTATGGAGCAATGCAAGAGAAGAACCACTTTGAGTTCTGGGCGGAAGTCAGAGACCACCTTTCATTTAGTTCCTTTCCAGCCAAGTTTGTTCAGGAGATATTCTTCATAAGATGAATAGAATAAATTATAATAAATATTCCAAACTGATAAAATTGTTAAACTAAAATTAACCAAAGATACAGAGAAAATGGGACTCCAACTATGCAAGACCTGGTAGACTACCAAAACCATCATCATCAGACAAACAGTACCCAAAGCTTTCATCTTTGAGAGAGGAGAAAATCAAGCAAACACACACGCCTCTCTCTCTCTTACACACACACACACACACACACACATCACATTACACATAAAGAACAAACCACTCTGGATTTGGAGGACCATCATCTGAGAGTCAACCTCCACCAAGGAATCAGTTTTCTCAAAATGATAAAGTCAATCCAAAACAAACTTTTCATTTCCTGAGTTCCAATGATGGACTGTGACGCAAAACTGCTTTCCTGTCCCTTCTAATATTTCACTGAGAGTAATTCATAAAAGTTCTGGTCTTCAGGTCAGAACTACAGAACCATTTCACCGAGCTTAAATATGTGTTTAAAGTTTACTAATCTAAATGACATGCTTAAGGCATTACATTCAATGTATACTGTGTATAAAAAGCGTCATCTGTGACTGAAACGTATCTAACAGCCTATAATACCTCCATGAGCACCAAAAACAGCTGTAACTGGATTTGGCATGGACTGGACAAGTTTCTGGATGCAGGCCACATCAATGTTCAGACACTCTTGCATCAAAGAATTGCACAGTTGGTCCAGATTTGGTGGATGCCTTCCCTGGGACAATTCTGAGGAGAGTTTCCTGTAGACTGGGATTTTAGTCACTGCTGGTAGACCCGTATGACCGTACGCTTCCATACACCTGCACATTCAGCTACTTCCTCCACACTATGGTCTTTGGCACGCCCAAATGCAGTCACTGCTTTTAGCCAATCATTAACATCTGCTTTGGAGCCATTTTCCACACATGGAATGAGACATTCACTGCACTGTAGCACCTCTACTCAAACTATGGATTCCGTCACTCACACCCTGCAGGTATTTATAGCCCCATCATCCTCATGCAGCGCCATCTGCAGAAGCCTGAAGTTACTACCGCCTTAAACACGCAAGGTGACTCATTTTTTTGTCCAGTGAGCTTACAAACATACAAACCAGAATGATTCTCAGGTACATTGCAGTTGTCTCTTGAATAGATTCTGGAATTCATCACAAAACATCAGATTCATCAAATCAGATTGTTAAAGAGGCTTTGCAATTCCCCTACCTTAAAATAAACTGGCTTGCAGATAGTAGAGTACTTTGGTGCAGCCCAGTATAGAAAAAGAAAGACATGATGCACGCATGTTTTCAGTTACAAATTCTGTGTATATAAAGTAAAAGGCACAGCTTTTTATTGCTAATTGGATAACAGGTTAACTTTGTAATATTTAGGCTTTAATTTGAATATTTACTGCAGGTTTACTTATAAAGTTGCAAAAGGAGTGCATCCCAGTGTTTCAGAGCAGTGGTTCCCTTCCCTGGTCCTGGAGGACGCGCTGCTATGCATCTAATTAAAAAACATGAATCTCCATATTGGCCAATATTTACTTTTATGCATCATTTGAACACAGCAGCTTCTGTTTACACTGTGTGACAATTTAATGATGAATGGACCAACAGAAATGACCCAGAATTGCCTGGAAAAAAGTCTGGTTCCATTGACTTTAAATTTAAGTTAGGTTTTTGCCCTCTCCTGTAAAATTGCCTTTTTGGAGTTACTTGTTTTTCTGTGGAGAGCAACGATATATATGTGCTTTCCTGATAGAACACTCCCACTTCAGCACAGGAAGGGCTTGTTAAGTAGCTAATCAGTTGTATCAGGTGTGTAGGGAGCATGGAAAATGTCCAGACCTGATGTGCTGCCATGTAGCACAGGAGTGCCATTGAATGCCGGCAGGGAGGGCCAATATACAGTCATATAAACTAAATAAAATATAGCCTTCAACGATACTTCTCAAGCTTGGTATTTAACAGGATTGGCTGATTTTGACCTGAAAGATAGGAGCTGAAAAATGCTAGGACAGTCACATTAACTGAGGTAACTTAACAATAACATTGGTCTATTTACCCAAAAGACTGGCTGCTTTTCTCGGTGTACATTTCAAGGCACATGTGATCACGCGTGGCTTTCTGTGGTCCTCAAAACAGCTTTATTTTAAAGTAGTAATGGCTAAACACAGCGTGGGGCGCTGTGATACACTGAAGAATGCAAAAGTGCATGGAGTCGCTGAGCACCAATGTGCGTTGATGCACTAGTGTGCACCTAATCTCCATTGAATACAATGGTTTTGAATTTTTGGTGGAAAATGGCTCTAAAGCAGATGTTAATGATTGCCTAAAAGGAGTGACTACATTTGGACGTGCCAAAGACCACAGTGTGAAGGAAGTAGCTAAATCTATAGGTGTATGGAAGCGTACGGTCATACAGGTCTACCAGCAGTGGCTAAAATCCCAGTCTACAGGAAACTCTCCTCGCAATTGTTCCATGGAGAGCATCCACCAAGTCTGACCCAACTGCACAATTCTTTGATGCAAGAACATCTGAACTCATTTATTAATGCATGTGTGGCAGTCTGAAGTTTATTACGCTAGTCTTCGGCATGCACGTGACATTGGTGTATATAATCTGTGTGTCATTTAAAGAGAAGAAACGTCCCCACCATCCAACAGGAGCTCATGAATGCATGAGAAAATCATAATGTAGGCTAAAGAAGCAAAAAAGTGTGAATGAATCAAAAAACATTTTACAATCAAAATCGAATCTGAATTGAAATGAACTGAACCGTGAAGTGACCAAAGATTCCCACCTGCTAACACAAGAATACAGTGCTTCCATGAACAAACCTGGAGGTCTAAATCAGATCTTAAACTCTGCTAAACAAAAGGTTTCCTGGAAATAATTCCTGGACATTACTTACACCCTAATTACCCTGAAACATGAAAGCTATAAAAGAACAAACAGGAAATTTAAGCCCCCAAAAATCCTTAACTGTACCCAGACTCTTGAGGAGATCAGCATCAGGCATGCATGTGCATCAACATGAAATCTGGCTTTGATTCTTGATGCTCATAAACGAATTTAGACCTATACTTGACTGAACCATTGATGATGACAGATCAATGGTTCAGTCAAATATTAGGTCTAAATTTGTTTATGCAGGCTACGCTGCACCAGCATTTATGTAATATCATAAGAATTGCATAATTTGTGTTGAAGCACTTGTTGTACAGGCACAGTGTGAATGTGGACGAATACGAGACAAACACGCTGTTCTGGCCAGTGGCTAATATGGAACAGCATGGTTTAATATTGTTTTGTTCCAGTTTTCAGCCAAGACAAGGAGCAGAATGTGTTGGCAAGGTGCATGAGATTGCTGGGACAGTGTGTAAAATGCCTGGAAATCTTGGAAAACACTAATTATTCATGCTAAATCTGGGTTAACTGAGCTGATTATGGGAAGTAGGCACATAATCTCAAACTACAGTTGCACCAAAAGCCTGATTACCATTTTACTCATGACGGCTGTTCGAGCCAGAGTCTTGTGAGCGTTTCTCTTCTGAGGTCACACACCTCAAAACACACCTCAAAACAACCAGAACAGATTACTCTTGGGTTGACCTGAGCTGTAGAAAAAAAAACCCCAGAAAGAATTCCAGGTTTTCTGGGCCACGAGTTCTTGATGGGGGAGGAATCGGGGTGGGGGGTGGTGGTTAGATGGTGTTGGCCAGGGAGAAACTGTGTCTTTGTGAGTCACCTAACATCAACAAGTGGCATGTGTGCACGTGCATGTATTTGTATAAATGTTAAACCATTCATGCAAAAGAACTGGAACGGATGAGGAGTAGCTTACTATTCATGGCCAAACGCATTGTTCCCAGGGGCTGGCACATGGCGCTATAATACATCGGGCAGCGACTGCCTGTTTAGGATTTGTAAGGATTTAAACAGTTTAAAGTACATCTGATTGTTTGTAAACATGCAAACTTTGCAATACAACAGAAAAAGTGGAGTATGATTATTGCAGAAGGACTAGACTACACATGTGGACATTAAAAGGGGAATTCCTCTGATTTCTCGAAATGCATAGACAATTTATTCTAGAAAAATTTACTAACTTTAGGACCTGGGGTTTGTGATGTCTATGATGCAAATATAGCCAATTTATTTTCTGTCCAAAACAAGCAGGGATCCCAAACATGTCTCCTGAACTTATATCTAATGTTGTTAATGGTAAAATAGAGGTAAAAAAAGATTTATTTTGGTACTGCTTTGACTTATAATACCTTGCACGTACAACTTAATTAAATGAAGCTGTGCAAAATGCAAATATATAACAGAATGCAACAATGTACAAATATTTAAATACTATATTTGATTTAGAATGGCATAACAACAACATATCAAATGCTAAAACTGAGAAAAAAAATATGTATGTCCATTTAAAATTTTATTCCAGCAACACATTTCACAAAAGTTGGGACAGGGTCATGTTTACCACTGTGTTCATCACCTCTTCTTTTAACAGCAGTCTGTAAAAAGATTTGTAAGCATTTGGAAACTGAACAGACCAATTGCTGTGGTTTTGAAATTCTTATTATTTATTTCCTTTACTTGATATAGGATTTCAACTGATCATCAATTATGGATATTTTCCCTTTCATAATGTGCCAAATCTTTTCAGTGGGTGAAGGGTCTGGACTGCAGGCAGGCCAGTTTAGCACCCATACTCTTTTACTATGGAGCCATGTTGCCGTAATATGTTCAGAATGCAATTTGGTATTGACTTGCTGAAACAAGCAAGGCCTTCCCTGAAAAAGCCAGATGGTGTCTGTCCTCTGCAGCCCAGCCCACTTTATTCATGATTTCCAAAAAGAGTTTCAAATTGTTCATTCTTAAATGAGCTCAGGCCCAGAGAAGGCGGCGGCGCTTCTGGATCCTGTTTTTACCCGGTTTCTTCTTTGCATTATGGAGTTTTTACTTGTATTTGTCGGCGCAGCGATAAACTGTTCACACATCCGTGATATGCAGTATGCTTTCATGGACTGAAAAGTGCAAATCTGAGATCTTTGCAAGTAACAGAAAGCAGAATGTAGTCTCTGAAGCAATGGAAGACTACAGCCACTGGTCAAGCATGTGGAGAATAAGCGGGGTTTTGGGATATACAATCTGGGGGTTCTTATTTGTTTTTATTTGAAGCTTGTTTATGAATGCTGATAAACACATTCTACAGAAGAGTGTTACCTTTGACCTTGAAGATCTTAATTCTATGGCAAGATAACAATCCCAAGCAAACTACAGGGAAGATCAAGACGCATTTACAGAAGTGTAAATGCATTTACTAAGAAGTGTTCCCTGAACAATGGACTGGTCACCCCAGAGGTCAGACCTCAACACCATTGAATATGTTTGAAATTACTTGGACAATGGAAAGCAGAAAATACAACCAACTTCTCAGACTGAACTGAAAAAATATCCCAGAAGATTTTTTCTAAAAACTGAAAGCATGGCTCCTGAAAAGAATGGCGGCTGTAATAATAATAATAGTAGGGGAAAGTGGTGCACACACTAAATACTATAAAAATGGATATTATATTGAGTTGTTAAGACTTCTGTGGAATTACCTGAAAGAATGATTAAACTAATGCCTGTTTTTACTGAAAATGTAATCGGTGAAAGGATGAGTCTGCAAACTACACATTATACACGGTAGTGTTTTTCTTCAAGAGCTGAAGAAAAGACAATGTATCATTTTTACAGTTATGTGTGTCTTTATGGGTGAAGTACCCGGGGGTGGGAGGGGGTGGAGGGGAGTACTGGAGAAGACAATTCATTAACACACATACTCAGTGATGCGGTTTGGAGGAAAGGACAAGTGTATAACACTGTAGACTGGGCTTGCTCCAGAAATCATTTGGTACAGATCAGAAGTAGGTCAAAGGAATTCTGAGATTATTACATATACCATATCATTATGATATAATCATTATAATTCACCTGATGGGTATGAATACATATTGGTTGCACCTACTAGGCCTGCATAATACAGCAAATACAAATAGAGTAAAGTACAGAGTGTATATAAATAAATAAGTATTAATTACACTGTATATTAGGGGCTGAACTTGTATCTCCAAACATTTAACTTTATAGGGGAAGAGAAAACCTGAACTTTAATAGAAGTGAATGGAGAATTGATTTATTTCTATTGGTCATTTCATCATGAAATATGGCACAATGTAAAGGACACTGGGTGATTTCAAATTCTATTAAAAAATTAAGAATGTCAAAAAAGCAAACACAGGGTTTTATTATACAGTGGTGCTCAAATGTTTGTGAACCCTTTTCAATATTCAGTATTTTCTATATTTATGCATATGAATATGACCTACAGCGCAAACAGGTTTTCACAAGGGTTAAAAGTAGACAAAAAGAATCAAATTCAACAAATAAGACAAAAATATTATACTTGGTCCTTTATTTATTGAGAAAAATGATCCAATATTACATATCTGTGAGTGGCAAAAGTATGTGAACCTTTGTTTTCAGTATCTGGTGTGACGCCCATGTGCAGGAATAACTGCAACTAAACATTTCTGGTAACTGTTGATCAGTCTTGCACGTTTTTTGGCTTTGAGCAATTTTAGCCTGTTCCTCCATCCAGAAGAGCTTCAACTTTGGGATGTTAGTGGGTTTTGATCCCTTCAGGTCGTTCCACAACATTAGAGCTCTCTAGAGATTCAGTTCACGGACAAATGTCCTGGCAATTTCCTTTAAGAACTCGCTGGTATAATTCCGAACTCATTGTTCCATCAATGAAGACAAGTCGTCCTGGCTCAGATGCAGCGAATCAGGCCCAAAGCATGAGACATAAGGTTTCACATTTATATCAAAAAGTTCTATTTAGGTCTCATTTTTCCAATAGCTTTCTGGCTTGTCCATTATGTCTTTAGCAAACTGAATACAGGCAGCAATGTTCTTTTTGGAGTTGTCTCATTTGCAATCCAACCATGCACATTATTGTTGTCTAGTGTTCTCCTGAAGGTGGACTGTGTGAGCCACTGTGAGAGAAGCCTTTAGTTGCGTAGAAGTCTACAGGGGTATCTTTGCAACCTCATGCTCTGCTATTTGGAGTGATCTTTGTTGCTTGACCACTCCTAAGGAGGGTAACTGTGGTCTTGAATTTCCTGCATTTCTATACAATGCCTGAATGTCTGTCTCTTTTGAGACTTTTCAGATCAGATCTCCTTTGTGCCATAATACACATGATACACTTCCGCAACATGAAACATGAAGATTCGACCCTGATAAACCCTGGTTCTTTAAATACATCAGGGCAGTCACTCACACCTTATCATCATCCCTTTGGTTGAAAATGCCTGACTCTGATTTCACCGTCAGGTTAACTGTTAATCCTATGGGTTCACAAACTTTTGCCACTCAATGACCTGCAATATTGGATTATTTTCCTCAATGAATAAATAAATTACCTAGTGAAATATAAGCACACTGGACAAAGCACACTGCTCAGCCACTCAAGCATCAAAGAATTGGTCAATTGGGCCAGATTTGGTAGATGCCTTCCCTCGCACAGTTCTGAGGAGAATTCCCTGTAGACTGGGATTTTAGCCACTGCTGGTAGACCCGTATGACCATACGCTGAATCTGCAGACCATACACCTTCCTTCACACTGTGGTCTTTGGCACGCCCAGATGCAGTCACTCCTTTTAGCCAATCGTTAACGTCTGCTCTGGAGCCATTTTCCACACATGGAACGAGACATTTTTTTTCACCACATATTTACCCCAATGTAAAAGGCAGCGGGTGATTTAGTTCATTTAAGAATGAAGCCATGTTGTAGAATGTCAAAAAATGCAATGCTGTAGAAGGTAGCAAAAAATAATTTGCATGTTGTCTTGGCTTTTAGTATGTCCAGTACTTGTGCTGGTAAATCATTATTAAGACTCAGATGAGAAAAGAAAAAAAACATGGAATAAATGAGAAACAAAAAAGAACACAGACAGTGTTTAAATGGCGTACATGTGCACACACTTGTTCTAAAACTAATCCAGCAATAAAGGCAGCATGGTGCCTCTGTTAATTAATGATGGACATGGAGACACATGCTGATACATTGTACTATGGCCAATATGGCCGTGCACACATGCCAACTACGCTGGAGCAAGGTTTTAGTAAGTTAGCCTGAGGCACTGCCAAAGTCTAAATGCACTGCTGGCGGGATGTTGACAGGGTTAGGGGATAAACCCCGAGGAACAAGCCGTAAAAGGTCTGCTAAGTGAAACAAAGCAGAGACGGTGTCATGATCTTTGCAGAGGGTATCTGGCCTTTAGTCATCTAGTATGATTTTGAAAAAAACACAGTCACTTTTCCAAATACACAGTCTCCTGTAAATCAGTTCCAGGAACACTGGACTCATCTGAACTGAAGTGGAAGTACCAAAATAGTCGGACTCTAAATAACCAGTATTGGTTTTCTCAGATTATAATTAGTCCTCAATTCTCCTCTTACCCCAAATAGTAGTAGATGTGCCAAGATATTTTTGCTCTTGCACTGATGCTACGAGGCTAATGTAGCTAGAAAGTAACATATACGTGCATCAAGCCACAACAGGATGTCCCATCTCAAATAGACTTGTTTATTTGGCTGTATGTCACCGTATGCCTTAATATTGTCAGTGTAAAATAAACATATTGTGTATCTCTAAAAACGTAGCTCACACAGCTAAAACAGAGGTGCCAAGTATGAATCTTGGCCAAACCAGATTAGCAATTCGTTGTGAGAGTACTTATTAGGTCACCATGTTTTGAGGCAAGGGTGGGATGGGTTTGGGATGCAGTTAGCATGGTTCTATTACCCGTAAGTAGCGATGCGGTAATAATTAGGCTAATTCCAGTTTCCTTATAGACAAATGGGCTGATGGCTGATTATTTTTTTGGGCCAAAGGTTAATAGCATTTTTGTTTTTTATTAAAGCCCATTTTTGCTCTTCAAAATGCCCATGCTCATTTAAATTCTTAATATTTTATTATTATGCTATATTATATGTTATATCACATATACCAAAAGAACAGTTTGTACTCAGACGGAATCAGCCAACAGGAATGAAACTTGATGTCATGCCTCTGGGTTTCCCTGACACCGCCAATCTCCCGAACTCCAATTCCCAGAGTGCACTACCCGATGACGTCACCCTCACATGTCCCCAGTCACCCAATCACACCTCATTCTCACGCTCCGTCTCACCAGATACTGATTGCACACACCTGCTGCTCAATCCCTATGTTGCATTTAAACCCCACACAAACACTGCGAAGCTTTGCCAAACTTAGTTTGCATTACCAAGCGGTTTCTACTGCCTTTCTCTCTTGCTGTCTCTGGTTCTGACTCTCCCTTTGTTTTGGTTGCCTGATTGTTTGCCTTCCTGGTTTTCGACCCTTGCCTGTCTCTCTATTTATGACCCTGCAATGCCCATTTGTTATGCTTGCTTATATTTTGCTGTTGTGCTCAACCATCGATCTGTTTAATAAAGCTTTAGCTCTGCGCACGTCGAGCCAAGTTCCTGACACTTGGTGGGTAGGTTTGACATCGTGAGACATGTGGATGATTCAAGTTTCACACTCAGCTGGCCATATGAGGTAAGCAAGGACAGGCTTATGGCTGTACCTGACTGACCCAACAGCCACGATTGCGGACATTCAGTGAGCAGTGATGTCCTTCATGAGTCATCCTGTTAGTGCCAGCACTATTGGCAGACGACTGCATGCTGCAGGACTACATACACAAAGACTGTTACGACGACTGTCCTTAACACCACGTCAACATCTCCAAAGACTACAGTGGTGTTGTCATGGAGTGACTCAGAATGGCAGCGGGTCATCTTCATTGACGAGTCCTGCTTTTGTCTTGGTGGAGACGACCAACGAATCCATGCGTGGAGGCACCGTGGTCAGCACCAAGATTGTCCTGATGCTTCTTCTTTAAATTTTAACATCTTATATCTTTAGCATTAAACAACATGCATCAACTAAAATGGTACCTAACTAAAAGTAAAACTGGCTATATTGCCCAAAGAGCCTTGTTCACTTTCATGTATAATAATAATCATGTAATAATAATATAAACTCACCAGCCTCATATTGTTTGTGACATAGGACTGCAACACAGATTGGCCATAATAAAAAACAATAAATTGGCCTATTGGTTACTGCATGCTTGGAGCAAAAATCTGCCAAATCTGGTCTCGGTTGATGCCGATCCTGCTTCCTTGCCTGCTAAATGCATTAGCCTCTTAGCTCCAGTCCAAAACCTAATAAGCAAATACCAAACATGTCCTGTCTGATCAGCTACATATGGGGTAAAGGGAACATGTAAAACTGATTATTTGTAGAAGTCTGAGTAGTAGAGAAGAGGAGGCAAGACCAATGAAAGCAGACCAGTACAGAGCTCGAACAGGGCTGATATAGACAGCAGAACTGAGAGTCCGTTTGAACTACAATGCAGGAATGAAAAGGTAGAGCATGGTTGACTTTTGATAGAAAGAGTTGAATTCCGCTGCATTAGCCAAATATGGGTCGCTGCACTTTGGAACATCCCGTCTGTTCCTTGGCAGATGATGGCACATTTGCAGCTTACTGTGAATTCTCTATGTGTGTGTGAGTGTGTGTGTGTGTGTGTGTGTGTGTGTGTATACAAGACAGTGAAAGAGTACATGTGTGGCTGGGCTTTGAATAAACGTGCTAGGGAGGCTGGTGGTAGGGGTATGCAGTGTTTGGCAGGTCTCCAGTATTTACTCGGCAGTGTATATTCTGACACAGTTTCTAAGAACACACTGTACTCTCTTCCCCCCCTTCCTCACTTCTTCCTCTCCCGGCATCGGCTGTGCTTAAGCTGAGGAGACCGGAAGCTAAACAGTTTACAGAACTGCAGAACTTACAATGACAAAAATGTGATTTAAACAAATGCACAAACCAGCTAAGTGGTTAGTTTGATCAAATCAATCACAACTGCTTGAACAGGCTGAATAAGCAACCATCAGTGCTCAGTAGGAGAGCGGGGCGCTGAGCAGGAGTTACTGAGGCAGGAGAACATAAGACGCATAAATATGGTGTCGAGTTTGTCGATCTTGCAGTTTTTCAGACCACATTATACGTCTTTACATGGCAATGTCAAGCACACAGAGCTGGCCCATGGCACAGGCGGTATAGGCGAAGGCTAGGCGTGGCCCAATTAAGTGTATAAAATGTATTCATACTTTTATTCATTTTTAACTACTGTTTATAGTATTATTTCTAAATACTACAAAAAAAGCCCACACCATCATAACTTCATAGTCTAATAATATAGACCAGGGTTTTAGACCAGGGTTTCTCAACCACTGGGCCACAAAGCACCTTCTAGTTGGTCTGCAGTAGGGGAGGCAGTAGTCTGTAGTGGGCCAGTAATGATACTTTATGTCATAAAATACTTCCGCAAGTACAACAAAGACTACATCCGATATGGATTTGTGCAGGGAGGAGGTGATGATGCTAACCCAGTGTGTGGANCAAAAATGGAGAAGTTTCTGAAAATGAAGGAAGAATGTTGACACAGTTCCTCAGAAAAAGCAGAAATACTTCCGCAAGTACAACAAAGACTACATCCGATATGGATTTGTGCAGGGAGGAGCTGATGATGCTAACCCAGTGTGTGGAGTTTGACCCCCAAACCCCCTAGCCAGACATGTTGCCCAGAGTAAGACAGCTTTTACGATCGGTGTGGAATTGGTGCTGCCAGCTGCCACAGATACGTCCTGTGAGACGAGTCAACTGATGTTAGCAGTGAAGTAAAAGGCAAAAACAATTTTACATAAAAAGTTGAGTTTGGTTTTCTTGTGGGCCTTAAGGCTTTATGGTAAACTGGTGGGCTGTGAGGTTGATAAGGTTGACAACTCCTGACTTACCTGCCTGTGGAGGGAGTGAGTGAAAACGTGATTAACGGGAAACATGAAGATTGGCTAATAACACAGCAGCTGCCAGCCAAGATATCAAAAAGGCTGAAGCCCTCTGGAGCCCAGGGGAGAAATAAAGAAGAGAAGAGGATGAAATATGACAAAAAGACAGAAGTAGTTTAATGTGATGAATGAATAACTTATCTGTTGCGTAGTAATAGTTGCCGTCAGATGCTCAGATGGAATGAAGCTAGCTCCATAATGTTTGCTAATTTAAACAGCTAGCTAGCTAGCAAGTGTTAGCATCAGTTACTTCCAGCCTAAATCTGTTAGGAACAGTTGGAAAGACTATAAAGGTGTTTGAGAAAAATAACCTTCATAATTATGAGAAAATCACTGTTTTAACACTGTACGAATTTTCCACTGTCTGCCTGAGGATAGCATTTACTGCCATCTTAGCCATCTTAGCTAGCCAGTGTTAGCCCTGTTTATAACAGTGGATTAAACTGTGTTTCCTTTAGTCATTAACTGATGTAAGACTTTAGATTTTCATTTTGAGTTTATTCACCGCATTTAATATCTACAGTAAACAGCAGCATCATGTGAGATGAGTGCTCCCTGAGTACGTGTCCTGTGTATGAATGTTAGGTGTAATACACGCCTGTCTGTGTTTAGAGTGTTATAGGCTATAATCTGGCTTTGGTGCTATTATTACCTGGCTTTCACCATCCAAGGAACACCAAGCAAAACCTGCCTAGGGCGTCACATTGGTCAGGGCCGGCTCTGCAAGCATACATCAGCACAAAAAGAATGTCTGGCTAGATGTTTATGTCTCCAATGCAAAATCAGGATAGTACCGATTAAGATTAAAATGATAATACACATCTCTATTAAATGCATTTTCAATGCGCTCACAACCATAAGAATAATTTGCTTGGCCAATGGGTCACCAACATAACCCATGCTGCACAATCTTCTTCCATGTGTTGCATGCAATTACACCTTTCCGCCAGAGAGGTCCCCAAATCCCCGTAACTGGCATAGGGTAGCTTCAAACAGGTCCAACATGCTTTTAGTCATCTTGTTTTCCCATAGCAACTCCATCGGCGAACTGTAGCAGTAGTCAGGGAGGTATTTCTCTATGAATTTGTACATAGAATTCACACTCATATTATTTAAATCACTCTCTTGGTTAGGCCTGATACTATGCTCCGGCTTTTATTAGTGGCCCGGGCCCGTCCTGGTTGACCCTGTAGCTCATGGTACTCCCAAACAATATTCAGTTTACCAACCTAAATATTTCAGGGTGTTGTTAGTACCTGTAGGCTTCTATTTTGTCTTGCCTATCTACCCTAACCCTAACTGCTACTTTTCATGTGTATGTTATATGATTATTAGCTTACAATGTTAAAATGGTGTCCCTAAAATCTGCTGGAATGGAGTTATTGTTTGGTTTATGGTCAGCAGTGGTGTATTTTCCCCATGTTTGGTGGCCACTGTGTGTGATAATGTTACTAAGTCCTAGCCTTGAACATTTTGACACAACAGGGAGCAATGTAGTACATTATATTAACAACAGAAGTGGATCCAACCTTCCAGTGCTCTGAAGTCACCGCGGACACCACTGAGAAATGTGAGGAAAGGGTCCAGATGGAGGGGTTGTGAACCCCAACCTTTTTTGGGAGGCTACAGCTCAAAACAGCTGGGAACCACAGAGCTAGTCAGTTGAGCTTAGCTGTATGTGAAATGTTGACTTAAACGTGCACTAGGTGTGGTCGGTCAAGCAGGAAGTGCACGAGCAAGTCAGGACTGAATTTATGTATTTTCCAGAAATGTCCATACACAAATATAAGTGTATAAATAATGGTAATACTTACAGTGGCCAAGAAGCGCAAAACAAATGAACATTTCGGAAAACAAAACTACAAAAGTAAAAACAAATTTACAAAGATGTGAAACACTTTTACCAGTACCGAAACACTTTTACAAACTCAGGAAGTACTTGTTATGGACCCTTGTCAATCAAACTTTTCCTTATACCATTCACTGCTGGCACGTGCATTCACAGCTCGCTCTGTGCTTGTTCAGAGCACGTTCCTTCAGCGTTTTAGAGAATTCAGTTACGGGTGCTGCTTTGTTGTTCAGTGGGATGCGTAGCTGACTGCATCCAAGCTGAATACATTTCTTTGTGGAATTCACTGTGTGACACTGACTCATCATGACCTACAGAGCGCAGGACATTTAAGGTGATATTCATGTCCATAACAAACAAACAGGTAGCCTTGCCACTTAATTAGCTACAAAGCTCTGTGTACAAGTGCAAATCATGTCCTCAATTGGTTCTTCATCTCAGAGAACCTGGGCTGGGATTCTCAAGTGAACATAAAGGTAGACTTCAGGGGCAGAACTAGAGCCTAGAGATCCAATAATGGCAGGCAAAGCTGTTTACAGTCAAAGGCTCTTTTAATGATCACAGGGCAGGGGCTACTGACTCGCAGGGCATGGTCACCAATAGCCATAGAACTTCACCTCGTGGTTAACACCACAACTACATGAAATAACCCACACACCCTAACAACTAAAAAGGCCTCTTGACTTGACTCTTGACTCCTAACCCTAACCCTAGAGTGGAAGAAGGAGACGAACAGGCAACGTCTAAACCACTTGGATTTGGAAATGTTAAGGAAAGCGAGTGGGCTGTAATGCTAGCTATAGTGGCTAACCAGCTAGCTAGCTTAAAATGGCTGAGAGCTTTTGCAAAACAGTCCACTTTTTACAGCCCACGTGGTTTAGACATCGCCTGTTCGCCTCTTTCTTCCGTCTGCTCTTTTAAAAACTCAAAAGACCTTCCACAGGAAAAACAAACACCGCAAAACAGTTTGATTGGCAAGGGTCCACAACAAGCACTTCCTGTGTGTTAGACCTCAAGTTTGTAAAAGTGTTTTGGTACTGGTAGAAGTGTTTTACGTCTTGTAAATTTGCTTTGATTTTTGCAATTTTGTTTTCTGAAATGTTAATTTGTTTTGCACTTCTCGGCCACCGTAAATACTTCCTATGAATTCTGAATTCATAACGCTTTCTAAATGCACTTATAAGGTGTTAGATGGCATACATGATGCCTTGTAGTACAAGGAATAAGGTTGTATAATTACTTACAACTAGTTATAGTTACATGTATAACACCTTATAAAACAAGAATGTGCAACTTTATAATGTCAGCGAGAGTCAGTTAGACTGAAGTACAGCCTCTACACAACAGGGATAGTTTCAGCACGGTGTTACAACTAAGCTGCTCAAAGCCAACAGTGGGGCAGTTCATGGCCTCCATCTATAGAGTATATATAATTCATATTTTGGAACCAATATGGGTTATATTTTGTAATAAAAGTATGCCTGGCTGTCATAAGTTGGAAAGCTTAGTTGGTGCATTCAACATAGAAATGTCCGGAGCTCAAACCAGCTGTCTTGCCAGCACAACTGTGTATCTTTAAAGCATCACTGCTGTTCAGTAGTGAACAGTAATGATTAGAATTAGAGAAGCAGGGCTAAAATATTAACCCAAGTTTGTCCTTGTGGGTTGTAAGTAAACCTACAGTGTACATTTATAGAAAACATGTATAGCCTTTCCATGCACTTGGCACAATACATGTTTATTTATTTATTTATTTATTTATTTATTTATTTATTGGCTAATTTAAGAGAAAAGAAAGAAAAAAGCCAAAAAAGCAACCTAAAAAGAAAAGCAGAAAAATTATGAGTGTTTTCTCCAAACATGGCTCTAGAAATGTTGTTTCCAGTATGGAATGATGCACAGGGTGTCATTCTTCAAAATTCCCAAATTTATGTTCCATTAAAATTGCTTGTATTTTAGATCAAAAGTGTTAACTTCTTCTCTTTTTCCAATAAAAACTGTATTTAAAAAAAATTACGCTTGTTTTTGTGCCACTGTGCCACCATCTAAATTGCTTATGCTCCTGGGTTGCACTTGAGCCTAACCCAGCACTTAACTGGCAGAAAGCAGGAAACACCCTACGCAAATGACCAGTCCATCACACACACACACACACACACACACACGCACACACACACACACACACATATTCACACCTTGGACCAATTTAGTACATCAAACTCACCCGACTGCATATCTTTACACTGTGGTTGCCCGACCGGGGAATTGAACCCATACCCTTCTTGTTGTGAGGCAGCAATGCTACCCCCACAAAATGATATATCACAGTCATATTTCATGATTTATAGATTTCTAGTATTACAGTCATTCCCTGAGTCTATTATGTATTATGATTGTCAGCCCCACAGCTTAAACAAAACTGGGTTCTTTTATTTCATATACACGGCTTGCAGGGGCCCATCCCAGTGCTTACCTGGCAGAAAGCAGGAAACACCCTACACAGGTTGCCAGTTCATCACACGGCAGACACACACACATTCACTCCTGGGAGCAATTTAGGAACTCTTTGAACTGTGGTTGCCTGGCCGGGGAATTGAACCCAGACCCTTCTTGTGATGAGCCAACAGTGCTACCCACACATTCTATTAGCTGAGGTTGTGCTCAGACTGGGCAACTAAATGAAAGTACAAAACCCAAAAGAAGGGAAAGGTGGAAGTGCCTAAGTGTAGGTCTTAAAGGGTTAATTGCATTTGCAGTATGTTATCAGACACAACCAGCCCCTCAGTCTGTCATTGTCTAGGTGGTAAGTTGCAACATTTGCAACCGTCCACATACAGTACCTGTATCTCTTCACGCACAGAAGTGATGGGTTAGCGTCTATTCGAAAACGTGTTCAAGGTTCTTCCCTGCTCTGTACTACTTGGAAGCATGCTGCCAGAGCACATTCATGAACACATTCCAGACCTAAGCCAGTATAGATGTAACCTCATTTGTAGCCCCACTTTCTACCTCCTCACCACACACATGCTGTCATTTTTAGCTCTAGCTGTTGATCCGTCGTCTGGTTTTGGCCTTTCTGACATGTTCCCGGCTCTGTTTCCCAAGCCTGCGGGCGCTCACATGTTTCTCATCTCCATGTGGGCTCTAAGGCCACTCCAGAACCAAGCTTTCAGACACTTCTATCAGGATTTACATGGGGCTGCGTCCAAGGTTGCAGTGTGTGGCTGCAGATTCATCTGGAGAAATCATTGGACTTCCTTCACTTCTCTCACAGTTTACGTCTGTCGGTCCTTCTTGTGGAGTTTGTTTGTTCATGCATTCAGATGGTCCTTATCAAGTGGTCAATGTTGGAAATGCGGTCATGTTACCAAATCGTAACTAACAGCTGGCTGCGTTTGGATTGCCAGCTGTTGCGTTTATCATGTGAACAACACATACAGTGGCCCCAAAAGTATCTGGACACCAACTGGAATGGTGTTCTTTAGGCTACTTCATTAAGTCTTTAACCAGCGGAAGTTTATTTCAGAAAAACACTTTTTAGCACAACGTCAAATTGATTGCAGACCGTTTATATGAGGAAAGCCTGGACTTTCGACCAGACCAGGCTGCTGCACTATGAGCACTACAGAGCAATGAGGTGTAACTCTCAAAGTCTGGTGCTGTTTTTGTCACAGTGGTGTCAGTGAGTCTGTGTGAAGTGTAAAAAGTTTTTCAGACATTAACGTTTGGATACCCGATGAGTCAGTTTCAGCTTCTGGTGGACTTTAAGTAAACTTTCAACGGTCTGTTCTGTTTCACTCTGCAGGGTGAGAGACACGGCCCTGTACATGCACAGCAGCACGTAGCTAAGTGGATAAGGAGTCATCAGCCTTACATATATATAAAACTCATAATCGAAAAAAAGTTGCACTCAGAAAGAATCAACCAACAGGAAGGCTCTAGGAAGCATGATGGTCTTATCGTGTATACTACCATAGCACGCTATGGGCGGCAGTGGATAGAAGAAGGCAGACACCTGCGACATGAAGCGATCTGGGAGAGCCGGAGGGAGAGAACCGGCAAATTGTCCGACATGTGCTGAGTGACCCAACAGCCACAATTGCTGACATTGAGAAAGCAGTGATGCCCTCCATGAGCCACCATTGGCATATGGCTGCATGACGCAGGACCACATGTGTGCAAACTGTTACACCTGCCCTTCACACCACATCAGCGTCACCAAAGACTTTAATGGTGTCGTGCCAGACAGTCATGGAGTGACTCAGAATGGCATCTTCAGTGCCGACTCCCACTTTTGTCTTGGTGGAGACGACCATGGAATTTGCGTGTGGAGGCACCGTGGTCAGCGTCAAGCACCAGCGGCAATGTTCCAATATGGTATAGTATCTTATAGAATATTAATATATATTAATATAGAATTTGACTGATGTCGGTTGATAAGTGTGCATATATGAAGCATTTTACTTGTTAATGATTCATTGCAGACTAATGATGGTGAGTTGATATATTAAAGTATCGGCCCAAATTTACATCCCTAGTACATACAGGCATTTTGGATGCAAACCTGCAGATGTCTGGAAAGAAAGTGCTCAGCTCACAGAAGTGAAGCAAAAGCGAATAAGTGGTATGATCTGAAAAACAGCTGCTGTTTTGAAAGCTCCTGGAATGCTCTGTTTAAAGTAAACAGCACTTGGTCTGACATTTTGGTTCCTGACATAATGAACCTACATTTTAAAAAAATGCCTCAAACATCCAAATACTTTTTGGGGCCACTGTATGTCTGCTAGGATTCCCAGTGACATAACTGACTGCAGAAAATGATTTACTGTTGGTTGCTTGTTGATAAGGCCTATACTACAGGCAAGCTTAATGCTACAGTCGTTTAAGGAAATGTCATTGATGTGTTTTCCATTGCTATTGTGATGTCAGCATGGAGTAAGACACAGGAAACATTTTTACTGAACATTGTTGGAACACAGCAGCGTTGGAAAACCAGTGGTCGGTGATAGCCGAGCAGGCAGGTCACTTCTAGCCATACACTGACTATCCACAGCAGGCAATAAGATCAACAAACCTCCCCACAGCCCAGCACAGAGCAGCACATGCAATGAATGCAGACATCTTAAACTAACATCAACAACTCATTTGCAATAACATCTCTTCTACCACTAACACGATGCCTCGCAAGAGCCTCCACACATGCCCGCTCTGCATGGTCACACCCCCACCCTCCTACATTCCCACAGCAGTGAGAGCCAGCAACAGGATGCCACATAGCCCACCCCTCAAGGAAAGCCATTCTGGTGACCTTCAAAAGTCTGAGCAGAGTCCCTGGGGCACGCAGGAGAAACCCCCTCCAACCCTCATTCCCACCTCGAACTGAGAGCTATCGTGAGTTAGTTAAGTCTCAGTCAAATCCAGCTCCATTATCCAGTTCTGAGAAATTGGGTCCCAGCATTTACGTTCTAGTCCATACTGGATCTCGTAACTGACCTATTCCAGTTACTCTCCTCCTAATCACTAATGAACTTTTGCACTCTGTCCCGTACCAAACGCTTTTCAAGACCAGCCTCAATCCACTCCTCTAATCAGCTGAAGGTGTTATAATCTTGATGCGGTTATGTAAGAAGTGGTCATGCACATACTGCCAAGGCCTTCTCGCGCAGATCAGATTATTCCTTTACCACGACAGAAGCTTTAATCCCCAGAATCCGACACTCTTCTTCCTGTAGTATACACACATGCACACACACACACAAACACAAACACACAGTTGAGCTGATACGGATAATTAGCTACCAAATAATGTGCTCGACTAAACTATCACCCCACCCACTCACCAAACGCTTAACAGCTTCCTATACGTATTTGAATGTAGATTTTTAAAGGCAATGGCTCTGCAATGATTTTATTTAGAGCCAAGAGTTCTTTATAGAACAGTTATATGCATAAATGGTTCTTTGTATTGTTAAAAGGTTCTTCAGGGTGATGGAGAATGTGTTGGATGGAACCTTTTAAAAATGTACTATACTAAATAGCACCAAGAGGAGTTCTGCTGTTGTTAACAGTCTCAAGCCGGAGGAACTGTAGAACCATATGAAGAACCATTTCACCATGCAAAAAAACATTTAAGCATGCAGGTGCTTCTTTGAATGTTCATGATTCTATATAGAACCATTGTCTTTACTGAAGAACCTTTGAAGAACCACCTTTTTTTAAATAGTGTATATTATCTTAAAAAACAATGGTTCTGCAAGGGTTCTTTAGCAAAGACAATGGTTCTGTTTAGACAACAATAGTTCTTTGTATAGTGAAATGCTTCTTCAGGGTGGAGAATATGTTGCATAGGCCTCTATATAGGAGGCCTATAAAATCGTTCTACTACGTAGCACCAAAAATGGTTCTGCTGTTGTTACAGCCTCAAGCCTGAGGAACTGTAGAGCCATATGAAGAACCATTTCACCATGCAAATAAAAAAAGATTGTTCTTTGAATGTTCATGACTCTATAAAGAACCTTTGTTTTTTACTAAAGAACCTAGAACCTAAACATCTTTTTTTAAAAAAATATCCACTGGTGTTTCTCTTCATCCTTCCACTGTGAAAGGACCATGCAACACTATGTCTCTGAAAGGAGGTGTAGCTGGGATGGGGTTCAGCACCCTCCCATAACCCATGAGAGTGGATTGTGAGACACGGAAACTTCTAAGACTGAACTTTTGAGGACTGGAAGAAATATCCCTGCAGACTCCCAAAGCTGTAATAAAGGCTGGATGCATTAAATTAATAAAACAGATCTTAAGAATTTATACAAGCACTGTACACAATGGTCACTAAATAGGAGGTGGACTACCGAAGGTCCCTTCAAATTCTCGGACTGAACTGTACACACATAAACCAAATAGTGGTTTAGTACCACAGAGTGGGAGCCCTTTGAGCTTATCCAATTACAGTGGTTATATTACAGCCCTGATTTGAATGACATTACATATCATATATGTAGGTCTATGGAACAAAATACCCAACAGCCTTTGTGACCAATATGCATCTAGACTTTCTTGTGGAGAAAATTTGTGTAGCTCATATAGGTTTTTATGCTGTGGTGTAAACTACATTACCCCTATGACTGAGGTCAGGACAGCCAAGACGATATACAGTCTTTAATTATCTGATCCCTGGTGTACACACTGGAGACATCCCCCACCTGACCATGAGCCAGACCTACATGGATACATTAATCACGGTGGTACAGTTTTACTACAGGAGACGTAGTAAGCCTATCAGTGCATGCTAATCAATCCATTCAGGCTTAACTCGCTGCAATGAGTTATGGAAGGCTAACTGATTCTGCATGGAGACGATACAACAAAACAGATGCATGAAGAAGCTTACCCTACAGGGATCCTTAAACTAGGTTCATTAATAAATGCATACTGGAGTATTTACTTTTGCTGTTTTACACATCTGATCACCCAGCCAAACTCTACTCCATTTATGCAGCTGCTTTGTGGAGGCAAATGCTGGGAGTTCAAGCAACGGTTTATGAAAACCATCACTAGAAGAGACTTGGTTGGAGAAAACAAGCACAATGGTCACTAAATGGGAGCCTTCTGACTGAAAGCACTCTCTAATTCTCTGACTGGTTTACACAAGCAAACTGTGGCTTGGGTGAAGACCAGAGAGTGGGAGCTTGTTAGCTGTACCAGCCTTATGAACTATGTCCCCTGCATTTGTTATAATGGCTTATAAATTCAAGTTGCATCCAGGATTTCTTCATGGTGATCTTGAGTGTGGACTGTATGACATTTCAAATTATGTCAGAATGAAAAAAAGGTTTTGCTTCATAATTGATAGTTATTTGTTGCTGCTATTTTAAAATTTATTCTCACTTTTCATCTTATAAACTGGTATTTGCAATTGGTAAAAATATGATATGAACCAGAAATAAAATAATTACATTGTTTTTTTTGTGATATTTTTTTTTTATTTTAATTTTATTTTTATTACAAAGTCATACTGAGAAACACTACTTCTGTATGTGTAGCTCAATAAATATTGTCCATATCAGTCTAAATTTATCATCATTTATTGTTCCTGATAACCTTTATCTTCCTTCCCAATAGCACTGCACTCCCACACTTCCTTCTGGGATGAAGTGTATATAAAAGTTTACAGTAGTCCCATACACTGTTACGCCTACACTTGGTAGAGGGACAGCTGCAAGAACACTCACTGTGTCTTTAAACATGTAACGTGGAAAATATAAACCATGCATAGATGTTTTTGGCTCTCATGTAAACTGAGGTAAATTCTGATTCATTTCAACTAAAGTTCTTGTGCGTAAGTGCAAGAAGCAAATGCAGTTGTACAATTGTCTACCATTGGGTCATGTGTACTGAGCACTTCTGTGGCTTGTTGAGGGGACATACCGTTGTATGCAGGAGTTCAAATCAAATTGTATAAGTAAGAATAAATTAGAAAATCAGGAAAACATGTCATTGGATCAGCAGTGTTGAAACTTTTGCATGCAACTGTAATCTGTCAAAAAGCGTTTCCAGAGTTAAAGCAGCTTGACTGCAGCTCCAATGTATCCATAACGACTTTGGAGGGCGACTGGCAGATCCAATCATCGTCAAATTTACACATGTTTTTAAAAGGCGTTTTTTTAGAAACAGTTAAATGGTCCTCCATAAGTTCTTGATTAACTGAGGTCTACGCCGGTCAGCGAATGCACAATTGAAATGAGACCAACGACCTATCTGGAAGGCTTACCAGGAGAAAACCTCAGTAAACATCACTGGAACTTTGATTAGAGCCAGGTTCTGTGGTCCGATGAGACATTTCGCAGATCAAACAGCTGAAATAGGGCTTTTGGCAGCAGATATTAGAGGTGGTCTGAAATAAAAAGAGTCAAGGTCACAATTCCCACTGTGAAGTATGGTGGTGGACCTGTGATGTGGCTAGGGCTGATTTTCTTCCCAAGGCCCATGCCACCGTGGACGTCAAATACTATGTTATAGATCAAAATCTGGCTGCCAGGAGGCTAAGAGGTAACTGGATCTTCCCACAGGACAATGATCCAAAACATACCTCCGAGTTCACAGAAAAAGGTGGACTGACCACAGAGTCTTTTGAAGTAGCTGTTCTAGCTTCCATACCTGAACACCACCAAAAACCTGTGTGGTGAGCTAAAAAAGAGAACCATTGTGGGAGCAGTGAAGGAAGCCCCACGAGCTCTTCGAATCCATTAAGAATCTGTCCTGTTACTTTAACGAAGGGAGAGTGCTCTTTTGTTTTCATTGGCCATGCTGGTGATAATGGACTGGAATATTTGACTTTGTGATATGACTGCAATTAAGAGTGTGCACATCCAGAGGCAAAGCAATGTTGTGATAGCAGTGCTCCCCATCTCTAAAATGGTCTTCACTGGAGAAATGGGGGGCTTTATTGGTAGAAATGTTCTTAGCTTTAATGTATGTCAATGTACCAAGGAGGATTCGGATGATTTCTATGGATCTACTCCAGATGACATGTTCACACAATGCAAGGGTTCAACAGAAGCCATAAAAGAACTACATTAGGTTCCTTAAACAATCTTTCAGTGGATGGCGCTTCACACTTTTAGAGCAAGTTTAAGAGCTTACTGAGTAGAAACAAAGGTGACTGACAGGTAACAACGAAACACTGTTGTTTGGTTCCAGTTGGGTTAAGGTTCAAGTCAAGATTCCTGAATTGGATGCCATAAAAGACTATATGACGTAGATGTTATTTAGGATCTTTAAGGCCTGTTTTCCTCTCTGAATAGCTCTTATTCCAATGTTCTCAGCCTCTTCTAGTTCTGGTTGTAATCAATGTCCAGCTTCCTTGTAGACATCTAAAAACTTCCTCATTTTGATTTGCCTTAATAACTAGTAACCTGAACTTTGATCCTGATCCTTTGTGGTGATTGCTGCATGCTGGGAGAAGTGGGAAAAGTTGTGATACCTTCCTCAACTATCATTTCCACTGAATTGAAAAGATGTTCATTGGACCAAAACCTTTCATTCAATGGGTATTAAATAAAAAAACCTTTTCATGGTTGTTTCGCCAGTTTTATTCCTAATTTTGGCGTTCCTAGTTCCACCGGCTAGCTAGGTCTTGCCGCTATTAGCATGCTGGCGTAAGTGCCCGCGTAAGTGCTTCATTCAAGGCATGTGAAGCGAACTACATCTGTTCAAATGGTTAGTAGCGTAACGTCATGGACGGCTCAGCATGCCTGGAGGTGAACAATAACTGCTAATTTCGTTACGTCAGCTAACAGACGCCTGCTTTATCTAACATGCTGAGTCAAGTAGGAAGAGGGAGGGCTGTACTACCCATACAAAGACAGGGAGGTCTGTTAAACTCCCAGACATAAATGGGCTGTGTCATCGTCGGATAGCGAACTCTCAAATTTCTTGAGAAAAGTCGTTGGTAACAGCAAGATTGTGTCAAAATTGTGCTACATTAATGTAGCGTGTGGTTCCCTACATTGTCAGTGCTGCAGTACCCGTCTTGTCATGGGTTGTACTATTGCAATATTCTTTGAGTTGTATGACATACGTCCCCCGTCATGTCTCCAGGCTTTTTGAAGGTTCTGTGTTAAAAGATTAGAGTATGAAAAGTTACTAGTATTGTATGTACTGGGACAAACCTATTTAAGGTATACAGTTGTACGTTAAAGCCATTGCTGTACCATTCGAGGGTACATTTACGTTGTATGTACCTTGATGAACAAAAGGTGTACGTGCACAGTACCTTTTCTTCCTGACAGTGCATGCACTCCACTGCCACCTACTGGTGGACTAACTAAACAGTATGTTTTTAACAAGGTTCATAGTTTTCATGGTTTACATTCACACCTGCCCACCGACATTCAGCAAAACCCAAAATTGGACCGTTCATCAGCTCGCCCCACGTATTTAGGGACCATTGCTTCCCCCCCTGCCAATGTGCCTCAAATTACATCCTGTTTACACTCATTGTGGGGGTTTTATTCTGTTACAAATGTGCCACATTAATGCACAATCTGTTTACCTATGCACTGCACTGCCATCTACAGGTGAGCCGCCAAAATGATGCATTTGACAAGGGTTGTCAGTGCTAAGTCCTACGTTCACACCTGCCCACCAACATTCGGCAAAACCCAAAATTGGACCATTCATCAGCTCGCCCCACGTATTTAGGGACCACTGCTTCCCCCCCGCCAATGTGCCTCAAATTACATCCTGTTTACACTCATTGTGGGGGTTTTATTCTGTTACAAATGTGCCACATTAATGTATAATCTGTTTACCTATGCACTGCACTGCCATCTACAGGTGAGCTGCCAAAATGATGCATTTGACAAGGGTTGTCAGTGCTAGGTCCTACGTTCACACCTGCCCACCAACATTCAGCAAAACCCAAAACTGGACCGTTCAACATCTCGTTATCAGCTCGTCCCACATATTTACAGACCAGCGCTTCCCCTGCCAGTGTGCCTCAAAGATTAGAAAATGTTGCAGGCAAATGTGCCACAATAATGTACAATGTGTTTACTCATGCACTGCACTGCCATCTACAGGTGAGCCGCCAAAATGATGCATTTGACAAGGGTTGTCACCTTTAAGTCCTACATTCACACCTGCCTATCAATGTCCACTAGAGCCCCAAATCTGTCCGCTCAACAGCTCGTCGACAGCTCGTCAAATGTGTTTATGGGCCACTGCTACCGCCTTCACAATATGCAACAGATTACATCCCGTTCACACCCAATTTAGAGGTTTTACGATTAGGAAATGTTGCAGGTAACCGCAAACTTGTGCCGAAATTGTGCCAAAATACCGTAGCGCGCGTGCACTGCCGCCTTCTGGTCAATACATGCAACAGTATGTATCTGACAAGCCTTTTACCTGTCCTAAAGGTCATATATTCATAACTGTCCATTAATCATAGCTGGCTATCAGCCTAGAATCTGATCAGGAATGTCTGTTAATATTCAGATGTAAAAAAAAAGAAAAAGGTCAAAGGTCATAAAACACAGGTAGCTTGATTCCTCCTTCCCATGCTCCAAGCTGTCAATTTGCATGGAGCCACCAACAGAGGGCACAGCTGCCACAGAAAAGCACTTTGATCTCAAATTGACATCCTTCAACTTTGGCCGGCTCTGTCTGCTTGAGTGTCCTCCAAGCCTACGTGAAGCGGTGAAGAGTCTCTCCGGCATTGTAATAACGCAATATCTCCACTGCAACACTTGATCTCTGTCTTATTTTTCTTGGGCCTGTTCCTGTTGACTCGTGGACATCTGTGGCAACACACCATACAAAACTGTCCAAATCAATCCCTTCCCAGTACACAAGCACTGTTCAGGGGAGCGAAGTGGTTTTTTATCATGGCCTTCCCAGGATGTTGTTAGTCCTGGCCCATGGGGATGATGGTCAGGTATCTCATAAAAGGGGGAGCTCACTATCCACAGGGGACAGTAAAGATGTCTGTCAGGCTCTTATGCCGTCATGGGGCGGCTGTGGGGTGGGAGTAAGCCGGCTTGGTGGGGGGGGGGGACATGGGAAGGTACTGTTCCGAAGTGTGGGACACCTCCTCTGTAGCTGCTGTATTAAAAAAAGAGGAGATTGCATAAGGCCTCTTTTGCAATATCTAGAATATAAAAAAAGTTATGAGTGCAAATGAAGCCATAAAAGCGACCATGTTTGTTTTTTTAATTTTTTTTTAATTCCCCATGTGTCCTTGAGTTTGAGCTACTTTTTAATTTAGCCGTATTCATTTCTTACCTCTTTAACATGTTGCATAATGTCGCATTATCTGCTGTCCCATCTCTATTGCGTAAATAAATAAAGTAGAAATAAAAAAGCGACCATCATTTTCATTATTTGTCAGCCAGGTCAGGTCACACATGAACTGGCAACGTAAGGCAAGGCTATATCAAAATAGTAATAAACCCTGCTCTCTGCTCTTACATAAGTCAAAATGAGTCTTATGGACGCGCCTGACCTCTCTGTGGGCGAGGAACGAATTTGATGTTATTCAAGGTAGAAATGGTCATCACCCCACAGCCTCCCGGTTTCAGGTTACACCTCGTCGGAGTCACCGGAGGGTGACGGTGAAACCGGACTCCGGTCTGCTAGAAAAACAACGCTGACCCCTTTGTGACAGATGGCCCATGCCACGCTCCAGTCTTGCCATTGTCATGGACATGTCAGGCTCACTTAGCAGCTGAGGGATACAGCGATGAAAGAAGTATTGATGAAAGACCTGACCGATATTTGCTACTCTGTCAGCGCTGAAGGTTTTGTCTTCTGGATGGTCGCAGCGTTACCCCCTTAAAAGTAAACTTGCAAAAACATAGAAAACCCAGAATCGTTCAGTGAATGTTTCTTTGTCTGTCAAAGCGTAAACCAAGTCATTCAGGGTGTTTTGATGGGAAATACTCCGTTCCAGAGAAACCTACCCAGTCTGTGCACCGTGGTGCTAATAGGAACCAGACATCTGACGCATTTTCAGTGGTATGAGAACTCTTTCCTTCAGTTAGAGATTAGAGGATTAGAAGAGAATCCAATAAACAAATGAGACAAAAATAATATACATGGTGTTTTACTTATTTATTGGAGAAAATGATCCAGTATTACATATCTATGAGTATGTGAACCATTGTTCGATGCAACAAGAGTACAGCAACAACTACATCTAAACGTTTCTGGTAACTGTTGATCTGCCCTGCAAATTGGCTTGGAGGAACTTTAGCCCATTCCTCCATACAAAACAGCTTCAACTCTGAGATGTTAGTGGGTTCACTCACATGAACTGCTTGCTTCAAGTCCTTGCGCAACATTCCTCAAGAATTAAGGTCAGGACTTTGACTTGACCATTTTAGAACCTTAACTTCATACTTTTTAAACTGTCCTTTGGTAAAATGACTTGTGTGCTCAAGGTTGTTGTCTAGTTGCATGACCCTCATTCTCTTGAGATTCAGCTCATGGACAGAAGTCCTGATATTTTCCTTTAGAATTTGCTGTATAATTCAGAATTCAATGTTCCATCAATCAATCAATCAATCAATCAGTCAATCAATATTTATTTGTATAGTGCGTTTCACAAATAATGTTGTCTCAAAGCAGCTTTACAGAAAAGCAGTTTATATAAAGGAAAAGAAAACACAGAGTCCATGTACAGATGTAGGGAAGGGAAATCCGGGTCCTCATGAGCAAGCCAGAAGCAACAGTGGCAAGGAAAACTCCCTTAGAGTAAGGAAGAAACCTTGAGAGTAACCAGGCTCGAAACCCATCCTCCTCAGGTCGATCCCGGAAGAAGAGAGAAAGACAGCTAACAGGAAAAGGGTGGCTAGCCTGGGGCAGATGCAGGAAATCAGACTCAAACCATAATACTG
The DNA here is from genome assembly GCA_034552555.1 of Semaprochilodus insignis. NCBI lineage: Eukaryota > Metazoa > Chordata > Actinopteri > Characiformes > Prochilodontidae > Semaprochilodus > Semaprochilodus insignis. The sequence continues at coordinate 4,155,291 of CM067498.1, forward strand.
GCATACATCTGCGAAACATGGTGGTGATAATATCATGGTCTGGGCCTCATAGTAGAAACACTGGCCCAAAGCATAACACTGCCATCACCATGTTGTACGGATGTATGCTATCTGTGAAACATGTTGGTGGTAGTATCACAGCTTGGGCCTCATACTAGAAACACTGCTTTCTACTATAAGAACTGGCCCAAACTGGCCTAAGCCATCTGTAAACATCTGTGAAACATGGTAGTGGTAGTATTATGGTTTGGGCCTTATGCTAGAAACACTGCTTTCTAGATCTGGCCCAAACCATGACACTGCCGCCACAATGGCATGCATCTGTGAGACATGGTGGTGGTAGTATCATTATTTGGGGGCAGTTCTTATACTAGTAAGCAGTGTTTTCCTAGCTCCGGGCACACAATTATATTCATCTGCAAGTTTATTTACTGCTAGATATCATCTTAAATTCAATGTTAGTACAGTAATCAGTACAGAGTTCAGCTTACTGAGTTGGTGCTTGTTCACAGTTTTGACACTGAGCTGTGAGTGGGGTCACAGTGGGAGATTATTATAAGTTCAAAACTTTTCAGAACGAAATAAAAACGGGACTGACCTCCAGATGATCAGGGGCGTGTGTTTTTTGTTCCTCAGTTAATCTTTGTACATCTCTTACCTTTTTACAACTCTGGCCTAATAATCATAACTATTTTACTGCCACCGTCATTTCCATGTCACTTAAAAATGGTTTGGTAAGCAGCAATATCTTAGTCAATCATTATTTTGCAATTTACGGCCCACAATATTCTAGAATACATATTCTAAGTTAATGTGGCAGGCTGGAAAAGAACCACAGTCGGGCCAGTCCTGGCCCACAGGCCTTATGTTTGAAACCTCTGGGCTGAAGGTTCTTCCTAGAATTATGCTTCTAAGCCAAGAACCACCAAGCAACTGTAATTTTTGACAGGGTAATTATAGAGGTGCAGAGGTGTAGGTGTTATGATGACATACTGCAGGGAGACTGGGAAAAGCGGTGGTTGGTGTGCAATGGTAGGGGATCTTGTTTAGAGGGACTTTCAGATGTTGTTGATGCCCCGAGGCCTCTTGGCAGAATGAGCAAAGCTGAACAGATTTCATGCTGGGTTATCTCGGCTTCCTGTAACATGGCGTATTCAACGGCCTGTTATGCTGAGCTGAGGAGTGTGGCTGCCAATGCCGTGATTGACATTTCAGAAATATCTCTTCGTTTCTCTCTACTCTCTGCTGTATTATAGGCTCCGGCTGAAAAAAAGGGTCTTTGTATTACATTTGTTCTGTGGCTGACCAGAGGCCTGGAGAACCTCCTTTAGCTCCTTTAGTACATAAGCAAAAAGCCATTTCAACAGACTTAGATCCAGCAGTACATATACATATACACAAGGCCTTAAACATCCAACCCCACACCCTACAAACCAGAAAACAAGAATCAACACGATGCATATTGGACTCGCAGACATAATTGACGAGCATTCCATGAGTCACAAGGCAAGCTTCCATAAAGGCTTTGTACATGTGGTACCTACAGATAGCTTTCCGCAGGTGTGGGAAAAAATGTAGATTGTACGATTAAAATAGCTAAACTGGCCTCCGTCCAGAAAGCATGCTGGGGTTTTGGGGAAATTCTTAGAAATGTTACGTAAGGTGCATTGGGGACAGAAATCCTATGCAGCTTTTGTTTTTTAAGATGATCTATGGCTGATAGTGTAAGAGGTAAGAAACTAGGAATGCCAGGTTGGGTTCGCCTATTAAACATCCCAGGCCCTGCAAAGAATGGCTTCATTTGGCTGGGCACGGTCATGGCAATTACCCCAACAGTTAAGGGGGTTGTATTCACCAAAGGGTGTTTATTGTACCAGTATCCTCAGGGTATCTCTCTGCCACCCCCTAGAGATGGCAGTAGGGATTTGTGCCCAGTGCTTTGGACTTAGCCTCTACAGTAGATCACTTTGGCTGTGACTATTGGGTGCTTTCGTTTTGACACAATGCCCACAATCATGCTTGTCATTCTTCATGCATGTCATTGTTTTCCATTCCTTTCCAAATACGATTCATTGTTTTCCACTGACGAACAGTGATACTCGTTTTCCGTTGGTGGACAATGACCGTTTTCATATCTGATCTGGAGTTTCTGTGGCTGGAAAAAAAGTTTGTATTATATTATATTGTAATATTTGTATTGTCTTACATGGCCGACCAGATGAACTGGAGAACAGACCACAATCATTCTGCATTAGACTTTACTTTGGAGATAGAATGATAAAGAGGTTTGGCCATTGACACATATTCCTGGGGGGTATTCCATAAAGCAGGATTTCTTAGTTAGCCAGATAACTTAAACCCAAAGATGAAGACTGTCCAAACAGGAAGGTTCCTCAGCTTCTTCCTATTAGACAGGCTTTACATAAAAAGGCTTAACTGAAAAATCCTGCTTTGTGAATACTGCCCTGGTGCAATCATTTATTTCTAATTCATTTTCTTATTCTTTTTGAGTTTCTACTGTTTGTGCTCACGTTTGTATTTGTACCTTTACTTGTATTATCTAAATGAAACATTTTGACGTTCAACTCTGTTGATCGGTTTGACCTATTGCTGTGGGCCACCTAGTGGCCAACTTGGATTTTTCTCAAAAAAAATCAAATTTTTCTCTTATTTGGAATTGTTTGGACTCTGTTAGCTCCCTATGGGTGACTGTGTGTTGAACTGCTAAAGGAGAGGTGTGAACTCCCTGCCTTGAAAACATTTCACACTTCTTCACAAATTTAGCCATGCCAAGATGAAACAGAGAAGGACAGCACAACTGCAGCTTTGCTGATATCAAAAAACCACCAAAATAACAACCCCATTGATACACTGTAAAAACATTAAATGTGCATCGTCATCAACTTTCCATCATTTCCAGTACAATATACACTATCAAGTTCAAAGACCTCCAAATCAGATCAGAAATTATAATCACTTTATGGCTATTGTGAAACAGAGTTAATGTTAACACAAATCTTTGGACAGCATCCGTGGTAAAACGTTACTGAGTGCATCTTTAAAATACTTATTCCTACTTTACTTTAGGAATTACTTCTCCTGTTTTCCGACTACTACTTTTACCCCATTAGTAGAATTCCTGAGAGCACAGATAATCTACAGATTGCGTTCAGACATCAGGGCATTCCACAGCTAAAAACAATGTCATCATTCCTTCGTTCAGCAGAGCTTAGCACAGGAAATCCACATACTGTGGGTTCCCCAATGTATGCTGAGTAATGATGAGAGCAGTAATATGTGTGTGTGTGTGTGTGTGTTTGTGGATGTGTGCAGACAGCAGTGTGCTGTGTGTGTGTGTCATCAGAAGGTCACTAAGAGTCAGGGAACAGTATGTGCCACAGAGATGGGAGAGACATGCAAAGCCACTAACGCCAGCTTAGTCCACCTGCTAGCATAAAGCATTGGGAAAATAGAGAGAGGTAATGATAGAGACAGAGACAGAGAGACAGGGTCATAAATCGACCTTGAAATAACACACCTGGTGAGTAATTGGGGCCAATGTCAGAAGGGTCTTCATTCCTTCCTTCCTTCCTACCCTCCACATGCCCCCGCATTCTCTTTGATCGTTTTCTTTTCTTCTTTCTTTCTCTTTTCCCAGTTTAAAGGTCAACCTGAGTTTGTTGCGAGTGTAGTCGGAGACCACCCTTTCCAAAAACACCTCTTTGACCAAAGTCTCAGAAGTTGGTTACCATTGTTTTTGTACCAAATCCTCCAACACTGAGTGCATCATCAGATTTATGGATATGTAATTCATCTACTTTTGTGCACTCTACTGACACTATAACTGTTCCATTCACCTTGTCTTAAAACAACCGGTTACAGCTGTGTCCTCCTAACAAAAGCTGTCCCTAACAGAGTCACTGACATTATGCTCACCTTTAAAAGGTCATTCACACAAGCAGCTACGCAAACACACCTCAGCTGCCTTGTAAATGTCTTTCTAGTGTGCTTCTAAAATGACTAAAAGGAGATATTCCTGAGGAGATTGGGAATAACTCTGGAAAACCCACTCATCGTCAAAAAGCCAGAAGGAATCGACTGACAGGAATGAAACTTGGTGCGTGGGTTTGACATTGCGAGACATGCGAATGATTCAAGTTTCACGCTCGGTCGTACATGTGACATATGCAAGGACGAACCTTATTACTGTACCTGACTGAGCCAACAGCCATGATTGTGGACATTCAGCGAGCAGTGATTCCCTCCATGGATCATCCTGTTTGTGCCAATGCAGGACTACATGCACGCAGACCACTAAGATGACTGCCCTTAACACCTTAAGAGAATCTGTGATAGATCAGAGAGCTTATAGAGGAAAACTAAACTGCAGGTACACCATGATATTCTCAAGAGCAGATCTGCACCTACAATACAATATATCCAGACACTCGTACCTCTCTGGTGTAATTAATAAACACAAATATAATACTAAAGACCATTTCTCCACCACAGACCGACTAATGTTTCTGCTAACGTGTCTTATGCGGACTTCGGAAACCTGCGAAGAGTTTGCAATCCATTTTTTCAGAATAAAATAGCATTGATAAGACGGAGCATAGCTCAGCGAGCTGGAACAAGTGCCAATAACCTCCCTGATAAGCCACCTACATCAGTAATGACATATTTCTCCATTATCAGTTATCAGGATCTTACAGCTGTTATAAACACTTGACTATGTTCCTACTTCATTTCCTAAAATGGTGTCTGACTGTGTTCAGAATGATGACTTAACCGTTGTTAACAGTTCTCTGTCTACGGGTGTTTTTCCAGATGCTTTTAAGACTGCCTCGGTGAAGCCTCTACATAGATAACATAGATCCAACCATCCAAATCAATTCAGACCAATTTCACACCTTCTTTTCTTCAGTAAAGTCTTAGAATAAGTTGCGTTCAATAACAACAATTAATTAACAATTAAACGATTTAATATCCAACAAGTTATATATATAGTTTCAGTCAGGTTTACGTTCTAACCATTGTACTGAGAAAGCATTGGTTCGTGTTGTCAATGACCTCAGGCTCAGTGCTGATGTACAGAATCCTTCTATTCTGGTCTTATCGGATACTGTTTGTCGCAAGATTCTTATCCACCATCTTGAACACTGGTTTGGCCTTTCAGGCACAGTTTTAGAATAGTTATAATCATATTTCGAACAGACTGTTCCTGGTTTCACTGGGAAATTTAGTATTTCTTGTGGAATACCACAGGGGTCAGTTTTAGGGCCTCTGCTTTTCTCTTTGCTGATGACACGCCATTATAGATCTCCATTTCTTTGGATAATCTAAACTGGGTAAAAAGACTTAGAAGCTGTGTGTCACATATTTCTCAATGGATGTCACCTAACTGTCTACAGCTAAATGAAGAAAAACCTGGAAAGTTGATTCTCGGTACTAAAACTCAGAGAACAATGCTTTATGACAGACTCGGTTCTTTAGCTACTAATGTAAAACCTAAGTTTTATATCAGTAAGTACGAAACCTGGCCGTGATCTTAGACTCTGAGCTCAGTTTTATCAGTTTTGTCAACACAGTCACTAAAGTAGCTTTTTATCGTTTGAGAAATATCACTAAAGTGCAGCCTTTTCTGTCTCAAAGTGACACAGAGTAACTTGTTCATGTGTTTGTTACAAGCAGAATTGATTACTGTAATGTTCTCCTTACTGCGGCTCCTGAGAAAACAGTCTATCCCCTGCAACTCATGCAGAATGCAGCAGCTCAGATCATAACAAACACTAAACACAGAGCTCATATCACTCCTGTTCTAAACACAGAGCTCATATCACTCCTGTTCTAAACACAGAGCTCATATCACTCCTGTTCTAAAAGAGTTGCACTGGCTGCCTGTATCTATTAGAACAGACCATAAAGTTCTGCTACTCTTCTACTACTTTTTAGGGCTCTAAATAATCTAGAACCTACTTACATCACAGAATGTCTCCCTGTTTATGGTTCAACTCGTGATCTTAGAGCTACCAAAGACTGCAGTGACGGGTCCTGCTTTTGTCTTGGTGGAGACGACCAACGAATCCGTGAGTGGAGGCACTGTGGTCAGCACCAAGACGAACGGTTTGTTGTTACACATCACAGTAGGCCTGGTGTCACTCCACCTCCACCCCTACCGCACCATCTGCAGGAACTGTGTGAGGATATTCAAGCTGCATGGGATGGATGATCACAGGACACCATTAGGAACCTCTACAGCTCCAAGCCGAGACGCCTGGCATGTTGCGTTAGCAAACATGGCGGCCCGACGCCATGCTGAGAGACACTATTTCTGTGTAGCTCAGTAAATATTGATCATATCAGTCTAAATTTATCATCATTTATTGTTCCTGGTAACCTTTATCTTCCTTCCCAATAGCACTGCAGTCCCAAACTTCCTTCTGGGTGCAGCTTTTCTTTTGGTGATGAGTGTATTTCAGTGCTGAGAAATCTTTGCACTTGTTTGTTGTCCATATGGAAACGAAACAAGTGAAATGCTTTTGCAAAGTTTTGTGTACATATTCACATTGTCAGTGATAGATTTCAGTGTTTAGAATATGCTGCTCTTAACTGGCAGAACTGATTTATTTTCCTTCACGCTGGCTCCAGCAACAAATGTACTACTTACTCCTACTCACTTGTTCTTTCTTGTAGCCTTCTGTCAGCTTTACTTCATGAACAAGGGAGGTGAATGTGTGTGCTTTATACCTGTGACTGCGCCTCCTGATGCCAAAACATGTTCCAGTCTACTTATTCCCAGTGCACAAACGCACGCCCACAGAACCAGAAGCACATGATGTTTAATGAGGGATCATAAACGGACTCTTCACAGTGAAAAGGACACGGAGAGAAATCTGAAGTAATTACCCCTCACAGTAGTACAGTGTCCTCTCGGTCAGAGACACAGCAAAACGGGCCAAGACCTGCTGCAGGAGACCCAGCAGACGTCTTAATGACACCTGCCCACCTGTCGGCCACCCCAGCAGAACAATACAGGCTTTTATTGAGAGCTTTACTGCAAAGAGCCCCTGGCGGGTTCAGCCTCAGTGAGAATGGTAACGCTCTGTTTGGAAAGAGGGAAGCATCCCCACTTTCCACAAGAAAACCTCAGCACAATTAGAAAGACCTCAGACAAAAGGACAGCAAAAAGGCCAAGAGAGGACATGTGTTCTTGGAAAGAAAGCTGGACAAAATGAGAGAGTGAGACTGAGGGATAGAGAAAGAGAGGGCCAGCACAGTGAGGGCGGCACCATCAGTGAAATATAATTATATAATGCATATAGTTTGAATATCTTTGTGAATTGTATGCTTATGATATGTGTGTGTGTGTGTGTGTGTGTGTGTGTGTGTGTGTGTGTGTGTGTGTGTCGGGGGGGGGGGGGTATGTGTGTGTATGTGTGTGGGGGGTATGTGGCTGTATGTGTGTGTGTATGTGTAGGGGTATGTGTGTGTGTGCGCTGTAGGTATGTGTGTGTGTTGGGTGTGTGCATGTGTGTGTGTGTGTGTGTGTGGGGTTATGTGTGTGTGTATGTTTATGTGTCGGGGTATGTGTGTGGGGTGTGTGTGTATGTGTGAGTATGTGATTGTTGGGGGCATGTGAGTGTGTTGGGGATAGGTGTGTGTGTGTGTGTGTGTTGGGGTATGGGTGTCTGTGTGTGTGTGTGCTGGGGGGTATCTAATCGTTTCGTAGACTGTTTAATAGACTGATGTTTGTTAAATGCTTTGGCAACACAGTCATATGACACGATCATGCCAGTAAAAAGAAAAAAACAAAAACAGAGAGAGAGAGAGAGAGAGAGAGAGAGAGAGAGAAGGTGTGATTGTGAGATACACTCATTAAGTTAAAGAAAGAGAGTACAAACACTTTATTGTGTATAGCAATGGGCTTGAGAGAGAGAGAGAGAGAGAGAGAGAGAGAATGATTGGTGAGAGAGATGAGTGAGAGAGAGAGAGAGAGAGATAGAGTGACTGAAAGAGACAAATTACAGAGAAAGAAATAGAATCAATTAGTGAGTGAACGAGAGAAATAGAATCAGGAATGAGTGAGTGAGGAAAAGTGTGAAAAAAGGTGGATGAGAGAAAGTGAGTGCAATTCAGAAACAGAGGGATATATAGAGAAAGAATGAGAGAGAAAGAGGGAGAGAGAGAGAAGTCACGAATCAGTGAATGAGTGAGTGATTGAAAGAGTGACATGAGAGAGTGGGAGAGAGCAACCAGCATTGAGTCAAAGTGCATTACAGCCTTTGGAGAGAGAGAAAAAGAGAGAATGAGTGAGTGAGTGAGTGAGTGGAGTGAGTGACTGGGAGAGGGATTAAAAGAGTGAAAGTTGAAACGAGTGAGAAAAAAGAAAGTGAGTGAGAGAAAGAGAGGTGGGGGGAGAGGGGGAGAGAACAACCAGCACTGAGTCAAAGTGCATTACAGCACTAGGGGAGAGAAAGCTAAAGAGTGAGAGAGAGAGAGAGAGAGAGAGAGAGAGAGAGAGAGAGAGATCAGTGAATGAGTGAGTCAGTGAATGAATGACTGAGGGAGTGAGTAAAAGAGGCAGAGTGACAGTCAGTAAGTGGGAGAATGACTGTGTGTAAGTGAGTGAGTGTGGGGAGAAAAGAGAGAGAGAGAAAAAAAAGAGAGCGAGAACAGAGAGAGAGAGAGAGAGAGAGAGAGAGAGAGAGAGAGAGAGAGAGAGAGGACGGGAGGTGGGGGCTTAAAGTGTAATGAAACTTTGGCAATTGTGCTCTGATTAGATCTGTCTCAGAGTGGCCCCTCCCCTCCCTCATGCAGATCTATATATATGCACAGACACTCGGCACAGCCAATTCACTGGCCCCACTCGGCGTGTAAAGCGAGCGTGGTGCATGCTTGAGTGTGTGTCTACTCGCAGGCTTCTGAGCGCAGTAGGTGAAAGCAAGCGCGAGAGCAAGCACATGCTTGTGCTCTGATCTATCTGACAGACATACAGACAGACAGACAGGTAGAGAGAGAGAGAGAGAGAAGGAGAGGGAGAGAGTGACACAGAGAGAGAACAAAGTACACAGAGCTGCTCGTGCCACAAAGACAGTTGGAGAGGCAGACAGAGACTTGAGAGAGAAACACATAGACCTAGAGTTGCCATAACTTCATCCCCTCTACAATGGACGACTGTGCTCTCTCCTTCTGGATTTACATGGTTGTGATGTCGGTGTTCGTCGGCGGGACGCTCAAGAAGTTCCTCGTGTCCCATGTGAGTGCCATGCCTTCTCTGGTGGCATGGCTTGGTGCCATACTGCTGGTGGAGAGGCTGTGTGCCCTCTGCATGCCTGCTGTCCTGGCACTGGCTGCCCTGTGTGCCACCTGCTGGCTCTACGCTACCTGGGCTGCCCCAGAGCCGACTCTGCCCGTGGAAGGCAAGGCGGTCTTTATCACAGGTAAGGAGAACCGGCAACAGAGAGAGCAATAGAAGTAGATGCATGACAGACTATAGTCATGCCATAACAGCTTATTTGAGTTCAGCTCCATAGTAATACTAAAGTAAAGGTAGAACATATTCATATATGTACTCTGCATATATGCACAGATATGTAGTCTGCATGTAGAACTACATAATATAACATAATTGTATCTCCACTGATTAGGTATATTTCATTTCCATGTGTCTGATTTATCCACAAAGAGAGAGAAGGGGGGGTGGTAGAAAGACCTAGACATAAAGTTGCCTGTACATTGCAAACATGCATGCATGGTTGTAACTGTGATGCATGTGACATATTGAACATGCAAAGCTAATAACTATGTAATAAACTAGTAATATGTTAGTAATAAAGCTTTTTGCACAGATCATACATGAGGAAAGGACATGCATGCTCCAGCTGAGTCTGAACACTTTGTCCTGCAGGTTGCTGATTTGCTTATTTTAAAAAAATGGGTTTGTAAAACAAGCCATTCGAGTCAAGTCACATCAGGAACATCAAGGGCACACTGAAGCAGATTAGATATGGTCGCCTACAAACACTTCTTTGAAAGCGATCCTGACATAGAACAGATTGTGCTATCTTTTGGTGTGTGTGTGTGTGTGTGTGTGTGTGTGTGTGCGTGTGTGTGTGTGTATGTATGTATGTGCCTCTCTCTCCATGCCCTATTAAAATGACTCAGTACAGACTGTGCAGCGTGCTGCAATCTCTCATCAAGCGATCCTTATTATCTTCTTCCAGCGATGAGTGGAATGACACTATCAGTGAATTTTACGGTCTGAGGCGAGTCACGTTTGGAATGTAAACATGCTGACTGTCACCCTGAAGCTGCTCTGACTATCAACGCAGCAGGTGCCCTGTTGAGGCAGCTAGAGTGTATGTTAGTGTTTTGACGCTCTTTTAATTGGATGAGCTCGTCTGATCTCCACTTAAACTGCCTTATGCAACTAAAGTCTACAAACTCCACATGTTCCTCATGCCTGTGGGAGCCTAGGCAGGTCTGCTGTGGGGCTGGGAGGTGGTGCGACATATATATCCAAGCCAGTACACTTTTTTGGAAACAATAGGGAAATCCTGGAGCTCCCAGAATTAGGAGAGCTCTGCACATTTTGTCCAGTCTCCAAGTTCCCATTGGAGCTTCGGAAAGCTCTTTTTCCTTGTAAAGGTTTTGGCCAGGA
>CM067498.1:4166016-4196138 GCA_034552555.1 Semaprochilodus insignis
TGTGTGTGTGTGTGTGTGTGTAATTTCTTCCAAGCCGATCTCCCTGCACCACGCTGATGCCAGAACAGTCCCGGCACTAATTTGTTGATTTATGTGACAGCACAGAGAGTGTTTGTGTGTTTATATTGGAGTGAGAACCGCTCCGGTTAGCGTAGCCTTTAATTAGTACGTTAATTGCTCATTTCAGAAAATGTAAAACGCTCATTATCCCCTAAAGACCCAAAGCGGCTCCGAACACCTCCAAATAACTGCTTGGATACTAAGAATTCGACACAGCTGCAAGACTGCATGGAAGGATAGGAGGCGATGAGTGAAGTACTGAGGCAGGTATAATGTCTGTTCTATGGCAGCATGTCATTATGCAAGTGACTGAAGTGAAAACTGTGCCCCCTAATGAAAACTCACAGATTAGCACTCATTACTCCTATTATATAATACAGTCACATTCAGAACGCTCCTTCTCTCTCTCTCCCTCACTCGCTCTAACTTTCCGTCTCCCTCTGTATCTCTCTCTCTCTCACTCTCTCCCTCACTTCCCATCTCCCTCTGTATCTCTCTCTATCTCACTTTCTCTCACTTTCCATCTCCCTCTGTATCTCCCTCTCTCTTACTCTCTCTCTCTCACTTCCCATCTCCCTCTGTATGTCTCTGTCCCTCTCTCTCTCACTTCCCATCTCCCACTGTATCTCTCTCTCCCCCTCACTTCCCATCTCCCTCTGTATCTCTATATCCCTCTTTTTTATCCCTCCTTCTCTCTCACTCTTTCATTTTCTGTCTTCCTTCTTCTCTGTATATCTCTGTATCACTTTGTCTCTCTCTCTACTTTCTTCTCTCTCTATATATCTCACTCTCTATCTCTGTCTATCTCTCTCTTTCATATACTAATTTTCGCGTTTCCCTCCCTCTTTTGGTCTCATTCCCTCTCTCTTTCACTCACTCACTCACTCACTCACTCAATTCCTCAAGGGCAAAGCCACCTGGAGTCCTCAGGTTTAAGGTCCACAGCCGTCCTCCTTCTAATCAGTGGCTTTAGGAGGAAACAAGCCCTGCGAGTAAATCTAGGTTACACTATCCGCGCCAGGATAGAAACATGTTTGTTTTTCCCCCCTTTGATTGTGACCCACTCAGGGAACGGCCTCTTATCTCCTTCTCACTGCCTGAATCACACTCTGAATGAACCTGCAGCTGTTTGTACCTTGTTCCTTCTATACAGTCTTAAATGGGAAAGGTGCTAACAAGAGTTCATTGAAGTGCTGCCAGTAAAGAACTATAATTGGCTCCTTAAGGAAACTTTCAGTTCAAGGAGATTCAACTGCGACTATCAAAGAACCACCAAACTGATTTCACTCATCAAGATCCCTTACTTGCACTGCCACTTGGTGGACGAAGGTGAAGGAGTTCTCAGATGTACCCAAAACAACCTTGTTTAGTCGAAATGCAGCACCGATTGCTGTTTCAAAGTATCAAAGTTCTTGAGCTGAGGGATTGCCAGGTAGCCGTTAAGCTCCTGCGCTGGAGTCGCTCATTTAACAAAACCAGTTTAGGCCTGGTCAGATGTTCCTAGGGAGATTATGGTCATGGTTCAGGAGAAGGAGGGGGTTGAGGAGAGGTGGGGTTCTGAGAAAGTTCTCATTTGGGTTCCTTAATTCCATAAAAAGCTGTCTACTGGCATGGCAACAAGGGCCAAATCCTCAGTCACCTACATGAGCACCCCCCCCACCCCCCACCTCCTTATTTGAGGAATTTGTCAGTATGTCCCAAGCCATGCAAACATACTCCCACTCATTGTGCATACATGAGTTTCTTGGCATGCACGAGCGCACAAATGCACACACAAGCTGCCAGGACTTGGCAACCAGAACCCTGTGCTGGAAAGGCTTTTGCTGATTTGGATAGTTCACTGGGCATGTCCTTGTTTATTTATCTTATAATGACTTATTTTGTTGTTTTGCAGGAATGGCCCTTCACAACTTCCTTAGCCTCCTAAACTGCAGTAATTCCTAGTCAAAACTGCTTACAAATGATTTATTTGTCAGTAGGATATTTCTGAGGAGATTAGATATAAAATAATCCCACCATGAGTCTGAAAACATGTATTGCTGTCAAGAAGCCCTAACTGAGAACAATGGACTGACCACCTCAGAGTCCAACCCTTAACATCTCTGAATGTGTTTGAGAATACTTGGATCAGGAGAAGCAGAAAGTTCAACCAACTTCGAAGACTGAGCAGCCCCAGAAACCTGAAAGCAAGCCTCCTGAAAAGGATGGAAGCTGCAATACACTCATCATCAAAAGAATAGCTGCACCTGGAAGGAAGTGTGGGATTGCAGTGCTATTGGGAAGGAAGATAAGGGTTACCAGGAACGATAAATGATGATAATGATACAATGATACAATGATACAATGATCACAATGATCACTGATATGATCAATATTTATAGAGCTACACCTACAGAAGTAGTGTCTCTCAGTATGGCGTCGGGCCAACATGCCAGACGTCTCGGCATGGAGCTGTAGAGGTTCCTAATGGTGTCCTGTGATAATCCATCCCATGCAGCTTGAATATTCCCACACAGTTCCTGCAGATTGTGCAGTAGGGGTGGAGGTGGAGTGACACCAGGCCTTCTGGACGTGTGTCGGGTGACAGCAAACCGCGTTCATCTTGGCGCTGACCACGGTGCCTCCACACACAGATTCGTTGGTTGTCTCCACCAAGACAAAAGCGGGACTCGTCACTGAAGATGACCCGCTGCCATTCTGAGTCACTCCATGACAGTCTGGCACGACACCATTGCAGTCTTTGGCGATGTTGAAGTGTGTGTACAGGGCAGTCACTGTAACAGTCTGCGCGCATGTAGTTTTGCATCGTGCAGCCGTCTGCCAATGGTGCTGGCACTAACAGGATGACTTATTGAGGCATCACTGCTCGCTGAATGTCTGCAATCGTGGCTGTTGGGGCAGTCAGGTACAGTGATAAGGCCTGTCCTTGTTAACGTCACATGCACGGCTTAAATCCTTCACATGTCTTCTGATGTCAAATCTACCCCCCAAGCCTGGGCTGATTCCTTCTGGGTGCAGCTATTAGTGCAGCTATCCTTTCGAGGGTGCGTGTATATGCAAAAGGTAGACCCACCAACTTCTGAACAGCTGCTATCTACATTTATGATTTCTGCTTTTTTTTGCTGACACTGAAAAATAAATGACGTGCACTTAAGGGCCATTGTGGCTGGACTGCAAATGAAATATGACTTTTGCACATTACTGTAGTTATGAATGAGTGGCCCATTTCCAGGCCAGTGCAGGGGTTAAAGCTGGTCAGCTGTACGCTGAAGCGATGGAAAGTTCTTTTCGAGGCGTGTGCTGTATTTTTATTAGACATCAACTCCCATTAATTGCTGTTTCTCTAACCCTGGGTACGTCAGTCTTCAGCGCTGGAAATTAAAAAGCAGGAGGGGGAAAAGAAAGTTAAACCTCTTATAAAGGCAAGTGAATGGGCTGGCATTCTTCGGAGGCTAAATCACAGGGCTGCTGAAGCAACTGCTCAGAGTTAGTCCCAGGTTGCCACACATTTGGCTTGGCCACAGACTGACCACTGTCTGGCCAGTGCACTGCAGGAGCATTGCAAATATCAGGGATATAACTCAGTGATACTGACACTTTTCTCTCTTTTCTCAGCTGCTTTTCTCTCGCGCCTTCTCTCTCTCTCTCTCTCTCTCTCTCGACCATCAGTACGATTGAACTCCTCCCTGGCCAGAACGTAGCCAAGAGCAACAATAAGCCTAAATAAATATCATCCAGTCAGATATGTATTAGCCTCCATGCCGGGAAACTATTATATAGTCTAAATATAGATGGATGTCTTCTGCTGCTCCAGATGCCATTTCTCATCTCAGAGAAAGACAAGAGGACAAGCCAAGTGCTGTTGGCTGCACTTCGAGTGAGCCCAGCAGTCTCAGTCTCTCTCTCTCTCTCTCTCTCTCTCTCTCTCGCTCACTCTGCCTTTTTCTCACTCCTCTGTTTCTCACTCTGTCACTCCGTCTTCTCTCTTCTTCTTTCTCTGTTTCTATCTCTCTATATCTCTTTCTCTCCTTCCCTTCTCATCCTCTATGCTGTAACTCTTTCTTTCTTTCTTTCTTTCTTTCTTGCTTTATTTCTCAGTCTCTTTCTTATTCTGCTCCCTTCTTTCTGTGTTTCCTTCTTTCTCTTTCCTTACCCTCTTTTACTGTCCCTCTCTATTGCAATCACTTCTTTTCTTTTCTTTCTTTCTTTCTTTCTTTCTTGCTTTCTTGCATTCTCTCTCTTCGTCTCTGTCTTTCTCTGAATCTGTTTCTCTCTTTCTCTGTTCTCTTTTTTACCATCTCTTTTTCATTCTACTCCCCCTCTTTCTGTTTTCTTTCTCTCTTCCCCCTTGCTTTCTTTCTCTCTCACTACTATCTCACACTCATTCTTTCTGTCTTTATTTGTCTTTCTGTGTTAACCTAATTCTCTCTTTCTTTTTCTTTGCCTCACTCTCTCGTTCCCTCTCTCTTACTCCCTCTGTTCTGAGCTCAGTTCAGTTCAGTTCAGCTGTGCTCCACTGGTATGACTGTAATCACACAGTTAACAGAGAACACAAACAGGAGAGAAGATAATATTACTGATTACAATACAGCCTCTCTCTCTCTTTCTCTCCCTCCCTCTACTCTCTCTCTCTCCTCCCTCTACTCTCTCTCCCTCTCTCCCCCTCCCTCTACTCTCTCTCTCCTCCCCATCTCCTTCTTTTTCTCTCCCTCTCTCTCCCACTCTCTCCTTCCGTCTCTCCTCCTCTCCTCTTCTCTCTCTCCTCCTCACACTACTCTGTCTGTCTCCTCCTCTCCTGCTCTCTCTCTCTCTCTCTCTCTCTCTCTTCACCTTTGTATGCTGGCGAAACTCCATGACAACCTAAGCCATGATGAACACAAGGTTCTCGTGCCACAGAGGTGTGAATTCCTAATGCCACACACACATGCACAAGCGTGCACTCAGCTCACACGCAGATTCATTTCTCAGACATTCATCTGTGGGTACATCAAGAAACATTACATCCGCTCCGTGACTCCTCACACATCTTCACCCTCTGAAGCCCTGCCCCAATGCTGACCATAGCAGATACAATTTCACCGGTTAAGCATCTCCACGTACAGAGCGCACTAGTCTGTAGTGCTAGTACAGAAGCAGAGAAGCCCAGAAGCCCCAGATGTCTAGTCCAATATCATGTCTACAGTGTCCCTTCATCACCGCTTCTGTGCCTTCCTGTACTCGGCTCGCTCAGTCCAGCAGCTTCTCTCTGTCCTCTTCCTTTTCTCAGTAATGGCTTCTCAACAGTCTCTCTATATTCTTTCTCTCCTTCCCTACTCTCTCCTTCTTTCTTTCTTTCCTTCTTCTCCCAGTCTTTCCGCTCCCCTCTTTCTGTGATTCTTCCTGTTTCTCTCTCACTCACTGTAACTGTCTGTCTTTCTCTCTCTCTCTCTCATTCTCCCAATCTCTTTCTTATTCTGCTCCACTCTTTGTGATTCTGTCTTTCTCTCTCTCTCTCTTCTTCTTCTTCTCTTTCTCTTTTTCTCTTTCTTTCTTTCTTTCTTTCTTCCTCTCTTACCTATTTTGTTTCATTTTCTCTTTCCTCATTCTTTCTCAAAATCTCTTTTTTCAGCTCCTTTCTTTCTTTCTTTCTTTCTTTCTTTCTTTCTCACATGCTCTCTGTCTCTCTCTTTCTCTGAATCTATTTCTCTCTTTCTATTTCTCATTTTTTTCTCTTTCTTTCTTACTCTATATCTCTCTCATTCTCCTCCCCCTTGTTCTGTTTTCTCTCTTCATTACTATTACTGTTATGGTAATCTCAAACACTTTCAGTGATGTGGCGTTCTGGACTCTGGGGTGGTCAGCCCAGCAGCTTCTTTGTATATTTTCGTTTCTCAGTGTTGACCTCTCGACAGCCGCACATCCTCTCAGAACCACAGTGCTGTGGAAGGACAGACACAGACAGAGTGGAGAGTTTCTCCTCTCGCTCAAGAGGAAAGCTTTAAGGACTGTTTATCCAGTGGGGACACGTTTGGTGGTCTTGCACGGATGATAGAAGCCCCATTTTCTCTGTATAATATTTTAGACTCCGAGTCTTCCTCCTTATCTAATCTCCTCAGTAATATCTCCCCAGAAAAAGAATAACGTGTACCTAATGGTGCCTCGTTTTCACTGGAAGATTACATAAAGGAAGGGTGGTCTCAGTACTGCACATGTAAAGCATCTATGATAGGAAACCTGATCCCTCAGAATAAGAGCCTGTAATTGTGTTTACAGCCATCAGTTTGTGTGTGTGTGTGTGTGTGTGTGTGTGTCTGTTTGTTTGTTTTTCCAGCCTGGGCCCCGTTAGCCGTTGCATAAGAGCCAGCCATTCACAGCCATTCCCCTTTAATGGATCTTGTCTTGAAGTGCCGCTGCAATAGCGGTTCAGTGTGCGCTGAGAAACGCAGGCTAGCGATGCAACAGTGTGAAACAAATACTCCAGCTCGACCTGAGAGGCAGCACGAAAAGGAGATGAGTGCGCATGCATAAGCATGTGTATGTGTATCTGCTCCTCCTTCTCCGCCCCGTTAGAGTTCTGGCAGGCCTTTTCCTTTACTCAATGTCCCTGGAGCCGGCCCAGATCCCAGTTCATCCCAGAGTGAGGCGATACACTCAACCAGTCTCCCAAAATATCCATGCCACTCCTTATGCAACCCTGCACCCTGACACAGGCCACAGCTGCGGGTCATTGCGATGTCACATACACCGGGCAGAACTAAAGCAGGCAAACAAGAAGGATTCAAACTGAAATCACACATCTGCAATAAAGTAGTCCATGGACTAAGCATGCTTAGTGTTTGCATCTGTGAGCGAGGCTCCATTTGCTCACCAGATGGCATGTAAAGTTGTGAAAGCCTGAAAAGGTGTTGATTGTCACTGTCCAAAGAGAAACAAGTATCTCCAAAATGGCAACTTTACAGGAGAGGCCAAAAACCTACTTTCATTTTAATGTAAGTCAATGGAACCAGACGTCTTTCCAGGCAGTTTTGGGACATTTCCGTTGGTCCATTCATCAGGAAATTGTTACACAATGCACATGGGAGCCGCTGTGTTCAAATGAGGCATAAAAGTAAAAATAGACAAAAATGCAGATACATGTTTTTCTTTGGACACTGATGATATAATTGTTGTAATTGTTGGTGGTCTTAGCAAAGAAACTTTAACTGTAACCAAAAAACTAGTTCTGGAGAGCACCATCAGTGTGCAAAGTTCAGTAGCTGTAGACTACGATGTTGCAGGGACCAAGAAAACTACATCATACGCATAATTAGTAAAACTGTGTATTAAAGCTTCTATCCACATTATACACACTCGAAAATAGTTGCTGAAAACTTGTGAAAAGAACGTGAGCTATCTAGTGGAGGTCTGCATCGCCCTAGGACCAACCAAACTCTAGCAGAAGCATTATTAAAAATTCAGTCCTGCACTGAATTACGGCTTTCCATCATTTTTGTGTCCAAGATTTTTTGGACAGGCCTGAAATCATGGCTTGATGACGCACTGGAGCCATACTTAGCATAACCCCTCGACTAACATTCTAACTTCAAAAACGGCTTGGCGGTCCTCTTCAAACAGGGCCTGCTTTGCCGACTTCAGCTACTTTGAACAGTCAGGCCTTCACGGCTCAAAAGACCAAGAACAACCACCCACAGAGCAGGGCTAACACTATGTCTTACGTAAATGGGACAAAAATTGCCATTCTATTGGTGGTCTATCTGGTGGTTCAAACATGCCTGCCTGTACAAGTCTATTAAAAGCTGCTAAATAGAGCATCCATCCAGGCCATAGTGGTATTTGATACTTGAGAGTGGCTGCACCTTTCCCGCAACTGAAGCAAGATTTTTTTACCTGCTTATCTTTGCCGTGGAAGTTCCCCCTCCTTATACAAGCGGACTATCTAATATCAAACTTCCTCAGAAATACTTCCTGAATATCTTGTACTTAAAGGCCGTTTCGACTAGAAATAACATGAATGGAATGAAGAGGGTGGTCTCTGACTTTTGCACGGCACATACATATCTGCACACTTAGCTAAGCACACAATAGAAGCTGCTCATTAGCACATTATCATTGTGTTCTTAACCCTCTTTCACGAATTGCCTCACTTCCTGATTGGGCCCGTACAAGTCAGAAGCAGCTGAGAGGCAGGCTAAAAGGAAGCAGAACGGAGGGGAAAATGTTTTGTGGTTACAGCTGTGCGGCAACAATTGGAAGAATGTTCGATGGCTTCAGAACAGCCTGGATCTCTTTTTTTCCCTCCCTTTTGATGAAATGATGAAAATGATGGCATGCTAAAGTCATGCTGTCGTTATCTATTACAGGTAACGGCATTAACGCCGCAATGCATGTTGGCTTTGGACGGTGCACCCGAGCCGCATTCGGTTTCTCTGTTGACTATTAATCTTTAGAATAGTACGACCCAACGCAGATGCACAAACCTCCCCCCATCAAGCTTTGGCACGCATCTAGAGCAAATGTTGCGCGCATCTACTCCGATAGCAAGCGGAATGCGAGGGTGAAGGGCTGGCCAGATTGCACCGTGTCCTCAGAATACCTTGAGATAAAAAAGTGTGTTTGAAATCATCTGAGGGGTGTGTGCGCTCTTACGATAACAGCAGTCACTGCATGTACAGTATGCAGCTGTACAAGCACAAACACACACACACACTCACACGCATATATAAGCGGAGCAGGGGAAAGGTCGGGTGCATTGACCTTGTTAAGATGTGCGCGAAGGAAGCCTGTAAAATCCGACTGGAAGCTTTTTATTACTGCACTTCAGCTCAGTTGAATATCATTTCCCCGTCAATTGGGCATTGAAAGCTTTGTAGGTAATTCAAACGGAATGGAACAAAAAGGCCGTGCATAAATTTGCAAGATCGCTTATCGGCTCATCGCTTATCGTCAAGCGTGGATTTACTGCATGTTTTGCGAGCTCATGTGGAGAACATGGGCAATGTGATTCGGATCATACCGGGACACACATAACAAGCAAAAACATCCTGATTGTAGGTTGTATATCTAACATTTCTTATTTTAAGAGAACTATAGGATTATTAGGAGATTATTTTGCCTATTTCTAGGCTCATTTTAAGGGGCCCATACCATGTAAAACTGCTTTCCTTGCTCAGAGAGTGACCTTTAAACATTGTCCAAGGCACTGTTCAATTCCCAGTCCATACAATCTAGACTAAGGGGACCCAAGCTGCAATTTTGGTGTTATTGTTGTTGTGACATCACAACCATGAACACATTTGCATGGAACCTCTGGCTTTTTGAACTGCAATTTCACTTGTTAATCTCACGCAATGTAAAACATACACAGTCGAGTCACACCAGCTAATATCCAGAGTAACCACCATGTGCAGCTTGGACAGCAGCTAGAAGGGCTGGGAGTGACTCGATAAGGTCCTGGTAGGTTGTCACAAGTATCTGGAGCCATGCTGACTGTAGTGCATCCCACAGCCACTGGAGGGTGCGTTGGGGAGGATCCATAGAGCGAACATGACCAATAAGGTGGTCCCAACAGGTGCTCAAGGGTAGTACTTGGAAGTCTTGGTCATGCTCTTCCAACCAATGTTGGACGTTTCTAGCCACGTGACATCGTCTTGCTGAAAGATCCCATCAACCCCAGGGAAGACGATCAGCATGCATGAGTGTACATGATCTGCAAGGATGGATTCATTCCCGAATCAGTTGACAGTGCCTTCCACATGGATGAGTAGGCCCAGAGAATGCCACAAAAATGTAACTTCCTTCGTGAGCTATATGCTGCCAGCGTCACAAGTAGGAAGCGGTCATAATAATGTGACTCCACGGTGTAACATAGAATGAGTTGCATCTTACAAAAATCGTACAATTGAGTGCTTGAAATAATAGACACCTGAACAAAGACTTGCACCTCTATTTTTGACATTTTTCATTTCCTGACATAATTTAATAATGATGTTGCCCTTTACATTGTGCAAACATTTCATGATGATAGGACCAAAAGAAACGATCCAAAATTGCATGGAAAAACGTCTGGTTCCATTGACCTGCATTAAAAGTAAAGTAGGTTTTTCCCTTCTCCTGTAAAGTTATCATTGTGGAGATTTTAGGTTCTGTTCCGACAGTAGCAGGAATATATATTACCTATGTTGAAGACACATGCACAAAAAAATGTATTGTTTGTCATTTTTAAGGATGAGAGTGAAAGAGGAAAAAGCAGCAAACAGACAGAACAGCTTTCTTTTAGGTAATCTTCAGTGACACTCTCCAACCGGGTGCCTGGGGTTAAAGGTCCCTGCCGTTCACCTGTTAATCCACTCGGATATGACGATTATAAAGCAGGCATGTTAGATTTCCGATCATTGTGTCCCTCCTCATTTACGTCCACAGCACGTGATCTGTCACACACGCTCTGCATGCGAGTGGACGTCTTCAATGCCCTGCTTTTTTTTTTTACGACTAGGGCTGTTTGTTGTTTGTTTGTGCCGATCGCTGTGCTTCTGTTACCAGAGAAACTGCAGTGTTATCAGCAGGCCCTATCTTTGCCATCTAATTCACTCCAGTTAGAGATAAGGGAACAGAGTGTTGCTGGCAGGAGTGTTGCGAGTGAGGGCTTTATATAAGCATGATGCTGCTGGATGTGCTCTACTTGCAGACCAGCATGAGGTCAGGGAGTGGCGGTTAAGCATGACAAGGAACAAGATGTATTTTAAAGTTGTCACGGTTGTCAACTTCTGAAAAGAGTTTTCTGTTACTGTCAAAGACAAGAGAACATCCGAGACAAACCTCCATGAATCTGAAAGCTAAAAATGCTTAGGGTGGCAGATATGGAGATAAGGAGATAAGGAGGCCGGGGATAAGATCCACTTGTTGAAGAAAGAGAAGAAGTTCAAGGAAAAGAAGTGGAAAAAACACAGCAGTATCCATAGCTGGAGTTGGCCCTCCTAACCATGCAGGACCCGGTAGACCACCAAAGCCATCACTACCAGATAAACAGTACTTAAAGCTGTCATCTTTAGGAGACAGAAATTTAAGCTACACTCTTGCTTCACATCTGAACATGCAACCAACTTCCAAGACTGAACTTTGGAGCTGTGGAAAAATATCCCTGTGGATTTCTTTGATAAACTAAAAGAGCAAGTCTTCCAAAAAGAAGGAAGGCTAAAATAAAGGCTAACTGTGGACACAGTACTTACAGTACCTGTTAAAAGTTTAGACACGGCTCCTCATATCAGGTTCTCCTTATGTTGATCTTAATGCTTTACTGTAGAATAAAAGTGAAGACACCAAACTATAAAATATCACTCATAGAATTATACAGTCCACCTTAAAAACCTCCAAAATGGACCTTTACAGGAGGATGAACCAGCTTTCTTAACTTGCAGTGGAGGCTGATAGAACAAGGTTTATTTCTAAGCAGGTTTGGAGCAATTCTATTGGTCGGTCCATCATGAATATTCACTAGACTGAAAGGAGAACTAGAGCTTTTACACTGTGCAGAAAAAGAGATCAAAGTTTTTACACCACTAAATATATATTAGAGGTGGAGATATGGAGAAATATCATACTGTGGTACATCAAGAGTATATGTGTATATCAGGATATGTACTGTTTCAGTCTTTTGTTAAGTGTGAGCTTGTAGAGTCTTTAAGATCGCCAACAACATCCATTTAGTTGTGTGTAGATAATATTATATATATATATATATATATTGATAGATATTACCTTTTCCCTAATGCTGAACAATAAATAAATTGTGCTTTAAGGCCGTTTTTAGTGGAAATGAAATAAATGGGTGGTCCCTGACTTTTGCTGGTGATGTAACAGGAGTTCTTTGCTTTGGCAGCACTATAACGTAATACGGCCATGCCAGAAAAGTTTCTCCCAGATAAATTATTACTGGCATGTATTATAGTGCTTACAGTCATGAACTGCAAGTGTCAGTAAGATTTACGAATGAAGGAATTCAGACAGGACAAAGATAGGCTTGCTCAGAAAAGGCTTGAGTGTTGTGGATGTGGGCATAACATTCTCTCTCTCTCTCTCTCTCTCTGTCTCTTTCTGTCTCTCTCACTCTCTGCAGGATGTGACACAGGGTTCGGTAATGCCACGGTTAAGTGCCTGGACGCTATGGGCTTCGAAGTGTTTGCAACCGTGCTGGATCTGGAAGGACCGGGGGCCAAGCACCTGAGAAGCACCTGCTCCCCACGGCTGACCCTGCTGCAGGTGGACATCACCCAGCCACAGCAGGTCCAGCAGGCCCTGATCACCACCAAGGCCAAGCTTGGCATGAAAGGTAGTCCTTACATACTCACACGCAAACATGTTGTGTTAGCTAACCGAACGAAGACAGCTTGTAATCAACACTGGCGAACACTGTACTGTGCTCACACTGGATTGATTGCGCCACGAAAAAATACATTCCAACACGTCTGTCCTAAGAGGGTGACCTTTCCCACACATGGAGAAGAAATATCAGTTAATAACTCGCTCTAGACGCTGGTGTTTAAAGGGGATTTACAGTATTACACGTTCTGTTTTTTCTTTAGTGTGCTATGTAGCTTTCTGTGCATCTAAACGGTCAGCCTAGAAAGCCTTGATAGAATTCAAACACCTGTTACAAAGTGATGTCATCTCGTTACACAGCCCACCTACCAGCAAGCATGGCACACCCTCACACAATGCACAGAAAGCTAAAAAAGTACAACCTGACCACTCTGAAATCCTGCTCCAGCCTGGCTTGCGAAGTTAGATCAGGCCTACCAACATGCTCTACCTGAATCAGGATCAGATTCTGGCTGAAACTCATATGGCAGAACTGACAGCATTATATAACCACAGTGCAGTGGGGGGGGCAAACTTGAAGCAGGATGCCAGTCTGGCAGTTGACCAATCAGAACAGGGCGAGGCAAGCTCACCAATCACTCAGAGCACACTGGACTCATCAGGGAGGCGGGGCTTAAAGACACAGGAGCTCTAACAGAGCGTTTCAGACAGTGGGTGAATACAGTATACATGCACAGATGTACAGTATGAGAAACATACTGTGTTTTGGGGAAAATTGAAGTGTGTAAATCTATTCTAATTGATGCCAAAGAATCTAACTATGAACATCGAAAAAGTTTGCATAATAGGTCCTCTTTAAGCAGACAGTAGTTAAGTGGAACAATGTGTCATGGGTTTTTGCCAGTGTTCTGTAAACCTCATCCAACCTCATAAAAGTTGGTTAATAGATAAGAGCACTGAAGGGCATCGATAAAACATTTATAGTGGCATTGAAATATGTCTTCTAGAGGAAAGGCATGCATTAAAGGGGAACGAATGAATGGAAATACTTACATAATTCAAGCAATTCGGCATAGGAACCAGTGATAGGAACCAGGGATCACAATTTTATTGGGTATCAAAAA
The DNA here is from genome assembly GCA_034552555.1 of Semaprochilodus insignis. Taxonomy (NCBI): domain Eukaryota; kingdom Metazoa; phylum Chordata; class Actinopteri; order Characiformes; family Prochilodontidae; genus Semaprochilodus; species Semaprochilodus insignis. The sequence continues at coordinate 4,179,495 of CM067498.1, forward strand.
TGAGAAGTAAAGCAGTTAACGCTAATAATGGCAAAATGGCCAAAAAAAAGGTAATTCTGAAAAACAAACCATATTATATAATAATTTTACAGCTTTCATATATAACATACAAACCTCTTGGACATCTGGTTCTTGGATTTGTTTAGATTTTGTTTAGATAAATAAATAGTAATAAATAGTAAGTAACAGTGCAAAGACACAGAGACGGAGACGCAATTAATTATATGGTTAACAGTATATGTAGTATATACATATACTACAGTATATATACAGTAAATACACTCGTCATCAAAAGAATAGCTGCACCCAGATGGAAGTGTGGGGTTGCAGTGCTCTTGGGAAGGAAGATAAAGGTTACCAGGAGCAATAAATGATGATACATTTTAGGGATGCACCGAAATTAAATTTTTCGCCGAAGCCAAAACCGAACAAAATGAAACACTTGACCAGAGGCGAAGGCCGAGTACCGAACACTGTTTTTCATGGTATTTTATTAATTTTGCCAGTTTTTCACCATCGCTTCTATTAAATAGGCTAAATCCCAGTTAGCAAGCAGATATGAGCCACATCTGGCAAAGTGACTAGCGCACTGGCAGCGAACAAATGAATGGAAATACATGCGTAACTCAATCAATTCGGCATGCCTCCTTTACAGGGGTGGTGAGAGGAACCAGGGATCACAATTTCATTAACTGTCAAAAATGAGAAGTAAAGCAGTTAACGCTAATAATGGCAAAATAGAGGTCATTCTGAAAAACTAACCATTTTATATAATCATTTTACAGCTTTCAAACATATAACCTTCTTGGACATGTGGTTCATCTTTAATGACTCAATTACGCAAACATTTTAAAGAAAATAACAATATACAGTATTGTTACACAATGCATCCTATTAAAGAAGGTGAACTCTCTTCATGGAAGACGTACCCAGGCGTACATGCACCATGTAACATTGACGCTCGAGCTGTCGAGTAACCACATGTTTCTCAGGTCACTGACCTCTCTGTTTCTCCTTCTCTGTTCTTGGCAGGGTCAGCATATTCTAGGTAACATATTAAACACAGACCATAGAATAGCAACGTCCCTTCTAAGACCAGCACATATTTACTCTAGTTGGGCGGCTTCCTCTACTATCATTGACACTTGTGGGAGTCGTTTAAGGACAGCTAGAGTGCGTGTTTATATTCGCAGCGTTTGGAAAAGGTCAGTGACACACGCCAGCGCGGGCCTTTCTTGCTGAGCCGTCTCTGTATGGCTTGGCAGCATATCAAGGGCCCACTTTATTTTCAAACACAAACATAGTGCGAGCTGCCTAACAGACCAATCAGAGGGCTTTGTTCTGAGCACAAGAATTAAAGGGCCCCTATGGTACATGTTTTTTCTTTTTTTTTTGCCCCTGCGAGACGCCTGTGTGGAGGTCCGTGTACGAATACGCCTTCGTTATTCATTTCCTGTGCCTTAAAGAATGATATATGGAAATTCAATGGCATTCAATTCTTACTTATTGTCATTATACCAATACAGCGTTGGCCAGTATAATGAAACACTATCAGGCTACTTCTTCAGGTTAATTCTCCAACAAGAGAATAGCTGTACCCAGAAGGAAGTGTGGGATTGCAGTGCTTTTGGGAAGGAAGTTAAAGGTTACCGGGAACAATAAATGATGATAAATTTAGACTGATGTGATCAATATTTACTGAGCTACACATGCAGAAATAGTGTCTCTCAGTATGGCGCCAGGCCACCATGTTTGCTAATGCAACATTCCAGTTGTAGAGGTTCCTAATGGTGTCCTGTGATAATCCATCCCATGCAGCTTGAATATCCTCACACAGTTCCTGCAGATTGTGCGGTAGGGGTGGAGGTGGAGTGACACCAGGCCTTCTGGACGTGTGACGCGTGACAACAAACCATTCATCTTGGTGCTGACCACGGTGCCTCCACACACGGATTCGTTGGTCGTCTCCACCAAGACAAAAGCGGGACTCGTCACTGATGATGACCCGCTGCCATTCTGAGTCACTCCATGACAGTCTGGCATGACACCATTGCAGTCTTTGACGTGGTGTTAAGGGCAGTCGTTGTAACGGTCTGCGTGCATGTAGTCCTGCGTCGTGCAGCCGTCTGCTAATGGTGCTGCACTGACAGGATGACTCATGGAGGGCATCACTGCTCGCTGAATGTCCGTAATCGTGGCCATTGGGTCAGCCAGGTACAGCGATAAGGCCCGTCCTTGCTTACGTCACATATGCGCGGCCGAGTGTGAAACTCGAATCAGTCGCATGTCTCATGATGTTTCAGTCCTGTGGGTTGATTCCTTCTGGGTGCAGCTATTTGTCTGTGTGTAAATGAATTCAAAACAGACTGTTTTGTTTGCAGTTAAGTTTCTACTCTCACCTTATTTAGATGAAGGAAGAGGAAAGGCTTAGTTCTCAGTTATATGAGGCTGCAAGTATGTTTTTTTCCCCCTTCAAGTCAAAGGCTATTTCAGGATACGGTTCCCAAAAAAAGGGAAAGGATTAAAGTGGAATGTAGCCATGTCTTATTTGTGATTAGGGTGATTGCGAAGTTCCACAGAGGGGAAAGTGAGAGAAAGGAAGAAAGTGCAGCTTGTTCTTTTCTCCTCTTCACTCATCACTCAGATGGGAACAGTGATTTAAGGACATGTGCTCTCTTGTAGCTGAACTGCAAGCTCTATGAGAGCAAACCAGCCGTCACCCTTACACAAGCACGCCGTTTGCCTGCGGTTTTGTAGGCTGAGAAAACATTTTCAGCATTTCTTGATAGTCATGATCAGTTGACACCAGCTTCTATAAATAATACCTGAATGAATTAAAAAACTGAAGAGGAAAAGCAGGGAACACAGAGTTATCCGTCATTTAGACTGACGCACGATGCTGACTTTTATGCAGCTCAGTCCGACTGAATAAACGGTGACTTATTGATAATCTCAGCTCAGTGATGATAACGCAGGCATAACTCTTAGATTAAAGATCACTGTTGAGAGTCATAGATCAGATAGTTAGTTAAGGACATGGCCTTTATGAAGCTCTTCTGAACGGGAGAAATATGTGTGAACTCGAAATTCAAGTGTCATAATTCATAATCACCCCGCGCGTATCACAGCTTTATCACTCTGATAGTGACTGTAATGATGAAATGACTCCCAGTTGGGCTGGAACTGACACTGCAGGTCATTCCCATGGCCAAATAAGGAATGAGCAGCTTAGGACCACTGACCATCTCTCTCTCTCTCTCTCTCTCTCTCTCTCTCTTTTTACTCTTTCGTGCCCTCTGCCTTTTTCCTGCCTCTTTTTCTCTCATCCTCTCTTGTTCCTCTCCTGTTGTTCTTTCTTGCTCTCTCCCCCTTATTTTTCTTTTCTTTTCTTATCTTTCTCTTACTTTCTCTCCATTGAGTGCCTCTCTCTCTTTTCTTTCTTCCTCTCGTTTTATTCTCTCTTTTCCTTTCTTTATATTTCTCACTATATTTCCTTCATTTCTTTTTCCTTTGCTTCTTTCCTCTCTTTCTCACCCTCTCTTTCTCTGGCTTCCATTATCTTATCTTCCTATCTTTCATCTATCTCTCTTATTCTCACTCTTCTTTCCATCTCTCACCTTCTTTGTCTCATCCTCCTCTTTCTTATTCTATCTTTCTGTCCTATATACTCTCTCACTTTCTCATTCTTTCACACTCTCTGCCTATGTCTTCTCTTTCGCTTGCACAATCACTCTATTATACCTCTCTATATCTCTTTCTTGTTCTCTTTTTCTCTCTTGTTCCTCTTCTGTCTTTCTTGCTCTCTCCCCCTTATTTTTCTTATTCTCTTCCGTTCTCCCCCTTCAGTGCCTTGCTCGCTTTTCTTTCATCCTCCCTTTTTATTCTCTCTTTTTCTTTCTTTTTCAGACACACACACTCACTCCTTCTTTTCTATTTCCTTTTCTTCTTTTCTCTGGCTTTCCTCTTTCCTATCCTCTCTCTCTCTCTCTCTCTGTCTCTCTCTCTTTCCTGTATTCCCTCTCTCTTATTCTTATTCTTTCTTTATCTTTCTCTTATTATCCATCCTTCTTTGTTCTTTCGTTTTCTTCTTTACTCCTCTCTCTTTTTTGTCCCTCTTACTTCTTGTCTTTCTATGTCTCTTTTTCTAAATGAATGTTCCTCTGCTTGGTGCTCGATGCTAAAGTCACCGGTGCGTCGGGTAAAGATATCATTATAAATGATGTAACAGCCCGCTTGCAAAATTGGCCATGAGACACGGTTGGGGGGGTTTACAGAGAGTACAATACACATCACAGAGCCAGCATGCTGCAGTCCTCTCAGTCTCAGATCCACCAACCATCTGACACAACAACAACAGCCAACACTAATCACATCCAGATAAGATACATCGGTTTCCCCGTAGCTCTATCTCCTCTTCCTCTCCACTGCATATTTCTCCAACTCTCCAGATGTTCATAAATGGTGCGGTCAAGGAGGAACATGTAGGATGAATTACAGCATGGCTCTGCGTGCATGTGTGAGCACAAGACACAAGGAGCACGTCCCAAAGCAATAAATGGAACAGCTGCTCTGTCGCAGCTGAAACGTGTATGTCCCACATGGACCTCTTCGAAAGAGTTCCTCTGCCTATTCAGCACTAAAACACAAACATGGTGTTAGTTCAGTCCATCCTGTTAAAGCCTGCTGATTTCATATGAAACTCAATCCACAGCATGAAACGGTTCATTGGCCCGAGTAAAACTATGATCTTACTGTGACTACTTGAACTCCTTAAACTCCATAGAACTGTGGCCAGGTCCAGACCTGGGAGCTTCAGGATTAGTACCTAAAAGATTAGCCTGGACTTTACGGGGTTAATCATACATATCAGAGTTGCGGTTCTGGTAACGTGCTAAATGTGCATCTCCTCTCTCTTTCCAGGTTTGTGGGCTCTGGTGAACAACGCAGGAGTTTGTATAAACTTCGGAGATGCCGAGCTTTCCCTCATGTCCAACTACAGAGGCTGCATGGAGGTGAACTTCTTCGGGACGCTCTCCGTCACTAAGACCTTCCTTCCTCTCCTGAGACAGAGCAAAGGCAGGATAGTGACCATCTCCAGTCCTTCAGGTACATATACATACATATAGCAGCTGTTGTCCAGTCAGAGAGAGTGCCTGCTTTTAATACTGTAGTCTTATTTTTGGGATGTAATTCTGTTTGTACAAGGCCTTTTATGTCACTGTGATACAAGCACGCTAGAAGCACTCTAGCAACCACATGGAATACCATCACTGTAATAGAAAAAATCCAGGGAAATTACAATAAAAAACTGGCAGCAGGGTTTCCAGCTGTTTAGTATATTCTGAATTATGGTTTCCTACCACTGTATTAAAAACACTGTAAAATACTGTAAATGTCACTAAATTATTAATAATAAATAATAATAAATATAGAAATAAATACACAATGCAATGCAATAAAATGCATGAAAAATAAATAATGCTTTTTCCCATGATTTCAAAAGTCAGAGCCAAAAAATAGGCTAAATTAAAAGAACACAACATAATTTTCAGATGATCATTTTTTTATGTATATAAGATCCCAGGACAAACAACTAGTCCCCATATGTGTTTAAGGTGGTAGTAACTTCAGGCTCCTGCAGATGGCGCTGCACAACGACGATGGGGCTATTAAGACCTGCGGGGTGTGAGTGACGGGATCCATAGATTGGGAAGAGGTGGTACAGTGCAGTGAATGTCTCGTTCCATGTGTGGAAAATGGCTCCAGAGCAGATGTTAATGATTGGCTAAAAGGAGTGACTGCATTTGGACATGCCAAAGACCATAGTGTGAAGGAAGTAGCTAAATCTGCAGGTGTATGGAAGCGTACGGTCATATGGGTCTACCAGCAGTGGCACAAATCCCAGTCTACAGGAAACTCTCCTCGGAATTGTGCCAGGGAAGGCATCCACCAAATCTGGCCCAACTGCACATTTCTTAGATGTAAGAGTGTCTGAACACTGATGTGGCCTACATCCAGAAACCTGTCCAGTCCATGCCAAATCGGATCACGCACCACAGTATTTTTAGTAAATGATGAGTGGTCCAATAGGCTGCAACAAGTGATCATAGTACATCGTAAAGGCTGGATGTTGACAGGGCCTGCATTTCCACGTGTCAGTAATAAAGACTCAGACATACACGCAAGCAGACAAACACACACACATGCATATCGCTTAATCAGCCTACTTTCTGCACTAGTGAAAGATGCTATCTAGTCCTTGTTAAAGAATTGGAATCCTGACAAATGTCAGGAACGTCCCGTTCAAAAAAAGTCTAAACATTACAGAAATAGAAGGCCGACATTCTACCAAACCCTCATCTGAGCATGAGATGCTTATCAACTGTGATATCTGCTGGGCTTATGAGGGCCCTGTGATTACCTCCCCTGAGAACAGCACTCTTTTTGCTCCCAGACCGGTATTTTGACAGATAAGACGAGTGCAATGTATACAGCATGTTCTACCTTCCATCCGCACTGCTGATTTTTATCATCCTCTGTTTACTGACACCGCGCCAATTCGGGTAACGGCCTGGCGCTCTTCTATCTGAGCGCTGGCTGAAGTGCTGGCGTCGGGCCCTATTAAAATAAATCAAAGAGTGCTCCATCAGAACCTGTTCCTGTAAGCCCCCTTCCAGGTGGGCTGTATTTCTGCATTATCAGACGCACCTCAGATCTTGTCAAATGCTAAGTCGGTGCGATTCAGACACAAACCCCTTTTTGTATTCCTCCTCGGCCCGGGGCGAAACCACATGTTTATATAAAAGCGCCACAACCTGCAATTAACCTCCAGCGCGCTGCCAGTTTTCCTGCACCTCTCTCTCTGATCCCCACCTGCCCCACTACTGGCTTTACCGTCCTTTAAAGGCACACCTTTTGCTTGAACAACAGCACCATTATGCCACCGGCTCAAGCGTTATCAAGCCTGTGTCGTGAACTCAAACGTGGTGTACAGTGGTATGCTTATTTAGTGCATTCCTGAAATCTATCTGCATCACTTACAAGGTTATGCAACAAGAAGAAGAAGCCAGTATGTCTTTATCAGATAGGATCGGAGGAATGTAGTGTGTGCTTGGATATCATCTTCTTTATTTAGTAATAATGGATTATGTAACATCAGAAGGGCTGATTATAAAGGTGAGATAATAGCAGGTGCTTATCTGTTCTTTTTGGTAATAGTACGTACCTGGTATCTGCATTTACCCACAAAACAATGAAATAAGGATATTCCATCCAGTGTGTATTTAATTCAGATTAACTGGGCAATTCAATATTATTATTATTATTATTGTTATTATTATTATTCATACTTTTTTAGCAGTTTATTATCTAATANCACACACACACACACACATATATATATATATATATATATATATATATATATATATATATATATATATATGCGACATTGGTTTTGCCCTCTCCTGTAAAGTTGTCATTTTGGAGATACTGGCTTTTCTTTAGACAGTGATAGATAGATAGATAGATAGATAGATAGATAGATAGATAGATAGATAGATAGATAGATAGATAGATAGATAGAGCATGTTCAACTATTTAGTACCCATTTCTTACTTTCATATCTACAAAGCAGTGACTGAATAATTCATATAGATATATATACTACCAACAGCTATTACATTGTCATAGGGGTCCATACAGGCATTATTAGGGGTCCACATAGGCATTATTAGGGGTCCATACAGGCATTATAGTACATTGCCCCTCCTTCTTACATCATTCTCTCTTGTCATTGTGTTGTGTGCAGGTGAGCAGCCCTTCCCATGTTTGGCATCCTACGGAGCTTCAAAGGCAGCGCTGAATCTCTTCATCAACACACTCCGTCATGAAATGGAGCCATGGGGAGTCAAGGTGTCCACCATCTTACCCTCTGCCTTCAGGACAGGTGAGCAAACAGTTCAGAACAGTTGTACAGCCTAAAGTACATTATCTATTCATGGAGATGCTTCAAGCAATGCTGGTTCTTTATTTACACTTCTGTTTCTCACGTGTCCTTCTTCATGGCATTGACCTGATCTGTGAAATCATCAGTCAGGAAGCATGCCTAGGAAAGTTTAGACATCAGTTCAGGCGATAAATGACAAAAGCTGGTGAAAAACAAGCGAAATAAACACCTCTATGACAATTCTGATTATATTCGACATACTCTGTTCACAAATCAAATTAAATGACTGCCATATGTCAGACTTGCCTTTAGTGGACTCTGTAATGGTGTATACGCCTTTATAAATGATATATATAAAGACATATAGACTATTTACTTGTTTGCAGGATTTTTGGACATATTGTCCTGCTCCCACATGCACTGGATTGGTTAACCACCGCTCCCATGCACGACACTGAACCTAGTCCTAGTCCAATATTGTGGCAGGCTATGGTGGGATGCAGACCTCGACACTGGAGCAAGCGCTTTCTCACAACATAATGATATATGTGAATGTGCACATACACTTATGAAAGCCTGTGATTAGACTGGCTTAGTACCAGTCTCAGTAATGCTTAACAGGTGCTCCATTAAACATTCCCATTCACAGCCAAGTGAAATTAATGGAGCTTTGCACTGTTTTCAAAGCCCTCAAGAAGTTCTGGTATGACTGGATTACATCTGGATCAGATCGTACAAACAAAACAGACATTTTTCAGCTGTCTTAATTGAAAAGCTCGTTTGCATTCTGGCTGCACGGCTGCTCGGTGCGGTCGCTAGCTAAAAAATCTCATCCTTTGTTCGAGCGCTAATTTAGCCGCCTGTGCTGCCAAAAGCAGTTCTGGAGGATTACTGGAGAAATAGAAGGATAAAGTGTGCCCGGACCTGTGTTTACATTCCTCTCAATTAATTCACCTCTGATCCTTACAGTCAGGCAAGTCCACCCCCACCACCCCGCCATTATGCTGGTACATGACCTACATCTTTGTGCCAGTTCTGCTAATGCATGACACAATAGCAGTTATGTGTGAAAGTGGTAGAACGTTACGCTTTGCCTCTGTTTAGCTGCTGAGGACAGATAAGCGACACAAACACGATCAAGGGTGTGTCCGGAGTTTCGAGGGGGTAATATCATGATACAGCATGCAATGCCTGGCCCTTTCGGCATTATTCATACCAGCTGGAAACCAACAATGAACAAGTGAACAAATCGTGTCATTTGACCAGGGATGCCATATAACAGTAGCTACAGACATGTTGGCCATTCTTAATATACAGCTCTGGAAATAAATAAGAGACCACTCCAGATTCTTCTTCAATCAGCATCTCCACATGTACAGCAGGTTCTTAGTGAGGAACAGATGGTTGGGTTCTAGCTTTAATGGCAGATACAGTGAGCGTCTGGTTCATAAGCAAACACACAGGACAACACAGCTACAGACTGGCAGAGGGCCAAAACCAAAAACTCTCTACTGACCGTGATGAGCGCCACCTCATTCGACCGTCACTTAACCACCGTAAGATGACCTCAAGTGACCTACAGGAAGCGGTGGCTGGGGTGAAATGCACAGTGAGAATCGTTCAAAAAACAGGCTTCTGGAGGCATCATAAGTGATTTTCTAAATAAACAGATCTAAATACAATATTTGATCTGGAATTTGGGAGACGTGTTTCCAGTAGTGTATAGAATCAAACAGAACTGCTCATTTTGGTCAAACACAAACCCAGAAACTGTAAAACTAGAGACACTGATCATTTTGAGGTGGTCTCTTAAATTTTTCCAGAGCTGTATTTGCCTTTTCTTATGTATTATTATTATTATTATTAGTAGTAGTAGTAGTATTATTGATATGTGCAAATGTCATCTAAACCAAATTGCCTGCATGGACACGAATGGCTTTAATTACTCTAGGCCTCTAAGGGTTCAAAGTCAGTCTAACTGCTTACATACAGTCCTATGCAAACATTTGGGCACCCCAGTCAAATGTCATGTTTGGCTGATTTCCGAAGTGAAGCTAACAGAGCACAGAGAGCTCAATTCAGTACTGTCTATTTGGCGACTTTGCCTGACTCGTCTCATTTGCTCTTCTCAGGTCAGTGCAGAAACACAGAGTACTGGGAGAAACAGCACCAGCACCTTCTGCAGAACCTCCCCCCGAGCATTTTGGAAGAGTATGGCGAGGAGTACTTACTGGAAACCAAGGAGCTCTTTCAGTGTCACGCCAAAATGAGCAACGAGGACCTGAGCCCCGTCGTCAACACCATTGTGAAGGCGCTGCTGTCACCGCAGCCACAGGTCCGCTACTACGCGGGGCCCGGCCTGGGGCGCATGTACTTTATCTACAGTTACTTCCCCATGAGCATTAGTGACAAGTTCCTCCAGAAAATCTTCCTGAAGAAGAAAGTGATGCCTCGCGCTCTCAGGAAACAGAACGGCCTGAGCATCCTCAACCACAACAACAATGACATCACCAGCAACAACAACAACATCACCAAGCCAGAGTAGCTTTGCTATAGGGCATTGTACATAGAGATCCTATAGGACCACTGATGTAATCCACTCATAGTGATCTGATGCCAATGTGTGTGTTTGTTCTTGTGTTGTTTTATTATGTTATATAATGTGCTTTTCCATTTGTTGTTGTTTTTTTTGTTTGTTTGTTTGTTTGTTTTTGTTTTTGTTAATTTTGAAGGGATCATTGGATTTGCAATGACGGTTTGCATATCATTTACTGATAACTTAGTAAATTGTTAGCTTTTGGTAGCCCCTTTATCAACTAGATCAAGTCCTTTTTTTTTTGCTATCTTATACTCCATAAATGCTACAACAGATTTCTGTACAGATTTTATACATTTCAGACAACGTTTTTTGATGTGCCTTGGCCACCAACACTCCCTACATCATACTTTATAGACTTCATAGGACTGACTTTGGCCACGAATACCCTCCAGCAGATCCATGAGCTGTTCTTTCAAACCAGGATACGTGTTTCCCGGTTTAAGCCTCATTCACAAAGCTCACCATTCCCCTTCTGGCTGCCAGTGAGCGTAAAATCCATTCTAGGATGCTCTAGAGATAGGCCTAAGTGCCAGGATCCGTTTCCTTACAGCAGAGTGACTGAGTTGGCGAGCAGATTCTGATAAGTACTGCTACATTAACTTACTTGTGCTTCTTCTCTTGACGTACGGTTTCCAACTAATGAACCACATGCATCTTTGATCTGTTTTATCTGTTTTTGCATGTTCGTCAGGTGAAATTCATTTCTATTATCAGGCTATGTAAGCCAGCTACAAGCAATAGGTCGCCCACCGCCCCCCTCCCCAACACACTCATAATCTCCCCACCTTTGTTATGAAATAGACTTTTGCTAAAGAGACCAATAGGTTCATATTTGGCTTGTTGTTTGTTTTCCATGACACCATTATTATTATTATTATTATTATAAATTGGAGTATTTATTCCAGCTTCTTTATGAATCATTTAAACTGTGAATTTTGTAAAAAAGTGAAAAATGAATCAAACAAAAAAAATGTAAATTGTTCACTCGTTCATTCTTAGACTGTATTAAAGATGACTTCTTAAATAATCCATACCCAGTGTTGTGCATTCTCTATCTAAGCTTGCAAAGCTGCCAGTTAACCTCCTGTAATCTGTGCACCACAAGTGGAATCTTTTTTTAAATCTAGTCAGTATACAGTCAGTTCTATAAACAGTTGGACAATGGTGCTGTAGCTGTGTACGTTCACATTTATGGCATTTGGCAGATGCTCTTATCCAGAGCGACTTACAGTTTACATAGAAGGTGAAGTGTTAGGAGTTTTGCCCAAGGACTCTTATTGGTATAGTGTGGGGTGGTTGCCCAGATGGGGAATCAAACCCCAGTTTACAGCATAGAGGGCAGCGATGTAACCCACTACACTATACCAACAACTGTTGGTCTACCAAACAATATGATGTCTGCCACAGCATATTGGAGTTGAAATTAAATAATGCATATGAGCCCAAAGTGGAGACTTTCGGGTGTAGTTCGATGGTATTTATACCAAACTGGGTGAACAATGTAGGAATTGCGACTAGGGGTGCATGCATACTGATACTGGTATCAGGTCGATACCAAGCTCAAATACTCATTAAAATTCACCAACATTCCTAAAAAAAAATCAACATTCTGATAGCCATGGTGAGGGAAACTGTTTGTAGATTGCACTCTCCATAGGGACTAACTGTTTTGTACAGTGTGAGGCAAGAACAAGATGTCTTGCCTAAGAGGACATTCAAATACAGCTCAAACAAGCAGCCAAAAAGACTTTAATATCTCAAAACGTGAGCTCCTTGGGTATATTAGCGTTGTTAGCCTTAGATGTGATTCCTGCAATGACTGAGACTGTAGTTGATAGAGACAAATGAGCAGCAGGGATCAAAACTACGAAATGTACTTTCCTTACTGTTGTTCTACGGTTGTTTGCCCAGGCCACCCATAGCTGATCCAAACTAATGAAAACTTGTAGCACAGTTTGTTTAGACTATTGAAACCGGCTGTGCTGCTGTAGTTAATTTAAAGAAATCATATAAAATACATATAATAAAAAAGAAATAATGAATATAATAAAGCTCTCCCACTTTCCATGCCTGAGCTGTGCACTGCAATGGCCCATTAGGGTGATTAGGATTTGTGTTAATGTACTGTAAAGCTTGTCCACAGCAACTGTGAAGGAGTGCATTTGGAGATAAGCACGGATAAGTGAATTAACGACTGGCGGCAGTTGTTCTAATTCCGCAAGTTTGTTTAACAAAGCCCAGAGCTGGACCCATCAGGAGCACAACAGAGCCAGAACGGAGAGAGAACATGCACTGTGACTCAGTGCTCAGTTGCAGCAATTACAATGGTCAGCAATTGAGAAACCGCACACATTTAGAAGTATCCCCCCTCGCCTGGTCACATAATAGCACCCTGTCCCATTCCTTTGGCTTTGGCCAGAGTAGACAGTATCCATGATTCTTAGAAAGGGCCTTGGGTTACCTGGAATCAAGGACCAGAACGGAAACTCAGCGGACCTGGCTTTCCCTCTCGGATGGGAATTTGGCCACCGTAATGTGGTTCCACCGCCAGCGTGTTTCACTGTCAGGCATGTTTACCTCATTAATTGCTTGTATTGTGTTTGGCCAGTGTCGAGTTTCTTTGATAGCCAGGACCTTTGCGTGCACCTCTTTCCAAAGCGGAATGACACGGAGGTCTGGGTCAATAACTGATGAGCACTTTGTTAAGAGACAATGCCTGAAGTCCTAGTTTGTAAACACAGAGGGAGAAACACTTGCATAACATACAGACAGAACCGTAGAGTTGATCTCAGCTCTCATCAGGGTCTGTGGAAGGCGACTCCACTCTAAGGTCATTCCGACAGATGGCTGGAAGCCCGTGAGCTGTTAAAATATTTATACATTTACCGAAATACATTTTGTTCTTTTAGAATTCGGCATGCTGATTTGCTTTTAAAAGACTTCTATTTAGAATAACCAAGTTGCAATCCCTTCCAGCATAAACAAAAGCATGCACCATCGTCATATTAATTATGTTGCAATCTCCATTTATTTACTTTCCAGTCATTTTTCACTCATTTCCATGTCATTTCATTTAATTCCAGTCCGTTTCATTCAGCATCAGGAAAAGATGACGTGTGTCCAACCTTTGCCTTTATTGCAGCTTCCATTCTTTGGCGGTCAGTTTTTCAAAGAAACCTGCAGGCATATTTTTCTACAACTCCAAAGTTCAGTCTTAGAAGTTGGTTGCATTTTCTGTTTCACCTGATCCAAGTATTCCCAAAGACATCCAGTGATGAGGTCTGTACGAGCAGTTTTTTGGTTTGATTAGCAAGTTATTTTCTTTTCTCAGTAGTGGCCTCTGAAGCGCTACACATCCTTTCTGACCCATAGTGCTGTGTTGTCTTTTCACAGTGGAAGGATGGACAGACACATTTGCGATATTTCTCAAATCTGAGGCTTGATTTCCTCTTAAAAGACCAGGTCTTGGATGTTTCCCACTTCTCTGAACCTTTCAATCGTTGTTTTGGAATCGACTTTCGGAAAGTCCTGTTTTTCCCCCTTATTAAGGGTGTAGTATAGATACACCGGAGTATTGCATAATTATGTTTGATACCAACACAGTATTGATTTTAATTAAATGTTTACATGCATATAGTCCTGATAGACAGTCATTCATTTTGAGTTCTGTTTAAACCACCAATGTGAGAAAGAAATTAGTGCTTAAGTGTGTGTGTTTAAGGAGGTAGCAACTTCAGGCTCCTGCAGATGGCGCTGCACGGGGATGACGGGGCTATAAATACCTGCGGGGTGTGAGTGACGGGATCCATAGATGGAGAAGAGGTGCTACAGTGCAGTGAATGTCTCGTTCCATGTGTGGAAAATGGCTCCAAAGCAGATGTTAATGATTGGTTAAAACGAGTGACTGCATTTGGGCGTGCCAAAGACCATAGTGTGAAGGAAGCAGCTAAATCTGCAGGTGTATGGATGCGTACGGTCATACGGGTCTACCAGCAGTGGCTAAAATCCCAGTCTACAGGAAACTCTCCTCGGAATCCACCAAATCTGGCCCAACTGCCCAATTCTTTAAGGCAAGAGTGTCTGAACATTGACGTGACCTACATCCAGAAACTTGTCCACTATTAAATGCTATTAGGTAGGTCTTCTGTCCAATGAGGTTACAATCACAATATAGCACAATATAGAATTGGAAGCCCTGTATCTACAATCAATGATTTCAACTTGCTGTTGTGCGTATAGTCTTGTTTTCTAATACCCGCTCACGAAAAATCAAAAACGAAAGGAAAAACCTGCACTGACCTTCAGGAAGTAAATTGCACTTCAGTGCCCATTTGGTTCTATTTACACTTCACATTTTTCCTAATATCACATGTCTCGAGGGGAAAAAAATTGCCATTTCTCAGAATCTCAGAATTTGAACTCGATTATATGTCATATTCATGATTTTGAAGAGGATGCTGGCACACACCCTTGTGTAACCCCTATTAAGGGTACAGTTCTAGTGGTTAGGTTTACTGTTCACAAAGATGTATATAAGTAAGGAAAAATACTTCCCAGTTGGGCCGATCAGAAAGATATTAGACTCGACTACAGAGCCAGGGCGACCAAATAATGTAAGAGACCACGCTGAACCAAGAGGAGTATGCTTGGAAGGGGAAAATAACACTTCCATTTAATATAGATAGCAATTAATTGTTATGTTAGGCATACAAAATTATTACCCGGGTAATTGAAAATAAAACAATTATTACAATTTGTCACAGTTGGGAAATCAAATGATGTGATCACAGTTCTCAGTTCAATATTTTGTACACTTAGAAATATCACTGTCCGTGTCCAAGGGATTCACCAGGGTTGAGCAAGTGTAGAGCCTTGCGACTGTGGAGATGCAAGTTTTAGCCTACCGCACTGCGAAGTAAAGTGACTCAGTGCCAGCGGTGAACGAGTCTTGGAAACAGTGGATTCAATTAGCTGCATGCAGAAAAGCTTCAGGTTCAAGAGTCTGGGCTTGGCTCGCCATCCAATGGATCCAACCTGAGCGCGTTGTTCAATGTCTCTGTTCTCTCTCTTACACCAAGAAAAAA
Organism: Semaprochilodus insignis; assembly: GCA_034552555.1. Classification (NCBI taxonomy): domain Eukaryota; kingdom Metazoa; phylum Chordata; class Actinopteri; order Characiformes; family Prochilodontidae; genus Semaprochilodus; species Semaprochilodus insignis. The sequence goes on from CM067498.1 coordinate 4,195,126, forward strand.
AAACCTGACCTACAGCACATAGGATCAGAATGTACAGTTAAACTCATAACCTGGTTTAACATAGGCTTATTTGCTCATCTACTAAATTCTGTATCATCTGTAAATATGAATTATTAACAGCTTGCATCCACATTAAAGAGCTTAAAATGGAAATAAAGCATACAATGAACACTCTGGCATTCTAAGGGTTAACCATTACAAGGCTACAGCCTGTGGCTAAACTGGCTATGCTGCGCCTAGAATGCTTCACATTTTGCACCAAAAATCCTCAATGAAACCCGCAAAATGCGACATAAAACATGAACTAAACGTATCATGAACATGTTCAATCACTCACTAACAAGGAAATACTTACATATTTACCCAAAATATAAGGATTTTAAATCGCTAATAATGGCTAACAGTATAAGCTAAGTGAATGGGACTTCCCACTAAGCGGTTAGCATTCGGGCTAACTATAACTAGCATTGGCCTGCACTCGTCGCTTACCGATGCAGGGGAATTCACGACGCATTCTCAAGGAATAGACGGTGAAGAACCTTCATTTTCAGCTCACGGTAAGTAACTATACTTGAAAAGAGTATTTCTATTGTTCAACTGCACTTTTACTAACTTTATTTCTGTTTTTTTTCAAAGCTCTAGTTGGACAACTCCGAACTGCGTGTGCTCACACCGTCTACAAGGAGGAAAAGAAAGAAAAAAAATTGCCGCGAACAACAACTCCTGCTGCACCTGCGTATACCGTGCAAGTTGATTGGCTGATCGGTTTTCTAGAGTTTTGCAAGCCAATCACAATCAAACAACAACAGTATACACTGTTTTTTAATAAAATAATAAAATAAAATAATGTGTTTGTGTCTTTATTTAAAATGAACCATGTTTTAGTCTACTTTCTCTTGCTAAATTTATGAATTAATTATTATTATTAGTTCAACAATTTTTCTCCTCTGTTACAGTTATATTTGACTCGCTTGTTTTAACATCTAATAGCTTCCTTTCTAACCTGGGTTACA
>CM067498.1:4196353-4349133 GCA_034552555.1 Semaprochilodus insignis
CCACAGCCCCTAGCCCCCCTCCCCTAGCCCCCTTCACCAACAGCAAGCCACAGCCGAGACTTATGTTTATGCTATGAGACAGAGTGTACAAGCATGTGACTGTCTCAGACATGAGCGCTACTAACTAGGGCACCTTAGCCGTGGGATCCAATGACCTACAAGCAAAGCTCCTTTCACATTCCCAAACCAAACGTCAATCACAATGTCCTCCTCTCGTCAGATACGCCTGGCGAAAAAACTGAAAATGACCAATGTGTAGTTTTCCCATGCGTAGCATTGAGTAACGGTTTCTGCAACAATGCCGCTAGCGGTCCAAAATTAGCGCTCAGGGTCAGGGACAATAGAGGACATGTTGTTTTAGCTGTATTCCAAATCAACCCACTCGCAGATTCCAAACATTTCCATTAGACCGGCAAGTGTGTCCAAAAGTTGTCATTTCAGACCAGCTGTGCAGAAGCAAGAACGAGGAACGGAGAGTGCGAAGCAAATTCTCAGAAAGAGACTGAATTAATGATGCTCTTGGTCAACTGAGGTAAATGTTTAGCCAATCTTAGCCAAACTGCAGAGGGTAGGATAAGGAGGGGGGGGGGGGGGTGGACGGGGGTGCGGAGAGAACCGAAAGAAGGAGGCAAAAAAATGGGCTAAAGGGCAAGAGACAGCACCATTAAGCAATGAAGCCCTAATATACAGATGAAGTAAACAAACAGAACAGTGTGGTCTACCATCACCTCAGAGCAGAGGTCACCAAGCTGGAAACAGACCAGCTGCTAGATCTAGTTCATGGCCTTAAACACTTCATTCTGTCATCACACCCACCATCCGTAGTCTCAGCAGCCTTCATGTTGATCCAGAACGCACAGCCTCTGTGGGAAAGATTGCAAAGGGAAGAGGAGTGATGGCCTGACCGAGTGGGATGTTTGGGAGGTGAGTGGAATCTGCTGGAGCGTTTTAGTGTTTCCAACACTCGCAGGTGTACTGCAGGTTCTCAAACCTCCAAGCCCTTTAATGGGGCCTCCGGAGGGGTACACACAGAGCAAGGGGCTGCACAGCGTCACCGCACAGCAGATGCTGAGAGCCCTGTACTGGGCCTTCTGCTACATCAACACACTCAGGAGTAATCTAAACCTGTGACGTCTCCAAACACCAAGAGCATTGGAGTTGATGGAAAGTAGTTACTCGAGCATCTGTCATGCTCGCTTAGTGGGCCAGATCCAAAACCGCAAAAGGAAGGTTTTCCAGGAACAGCAGCGCACCAAGTACTGTATGTCCCAGCGATTTAAACTCCTTACTTTTTTGATCTAGGAAGTAGCGGAAAACTTTGAAGGATGGACAAAAAGGAATATTGTTTTTGCAGTCCCCAGCCTTTGTGCATGCACCTCGAAGCTCGATACCTTTTTGGTTTTCATTGCCATTATACATTGCCCTGGTATGGTGTTGGAAGAAGGGACACGTGAGCAAGGTAGAATGACCTGAAGTAATGTTCCACCTCACATTCTGTGAATCAGGGACACAATTCCTGGTTTCAGGCTTAGTGATTGAATTGGCAAAGTGACTGCCAAACCAACTTGGCATTAGGTCTGTCTTATAAACAGTAAAAGCTCAAGGTCAAGCAGCCGGTTATAATAGTAACACATTACCTAGATCTAACTGACCTTAGAGCAGGTCTTCCTGCACACATCAGTGTGTCCTGAAAATGTACTGTGTGAGCTTCATAAGAGGGGAATTGATCCATGTAACGCTAGACAGCATTGTTTATTGCAGCAATAATATAAGGCCATCATTAGAAGCAATACTCCTATATTCTACTTTTTTGCTGACATGTTATTAAGCATCACTCACCAATCATATGCACCAAACAGCTTTGGAATGTTCTTAACATTTCAAGGTCTTCCCAGAGCTTAGGACATCAAATGAATGTGGTTTGGAATGTTTGGAAAGGCCCTCGATAAAGCATTTGGAAAATGCTAAGTATTCAGAAATTGGTTTCATTTGTATGGACAAATGAGCTGAGCTTTTTCAAGCGCCATTCCAACACCATTGCCCCCCACCCCCACAAAGCTCCATGTTATTTGTTATTTTCTGTAATATCATCACAGTATTGCATCCCTCAGTCTTATGATTATGATGAAATTCACAGTTTTGTATCCTTGTTGTGTTTCGTCCATCACTGTCCCTTCACTGCAGTTCCCAGGCAGGCGTTACACAAATACAGCACACAGATATACCCTGATTGCTAGCTTAGCCAATGATGTACAAATGTGATAGGAATTGTTTCAAAGCACTTGGAGTCTTTCAAAAAGTTCTACACAGCTTTAAGATGCACCTTTAAATTACACAAAACTAAGATCACTAAACCAAAAGGTCTCCAGTGGCTGAAACTTACCTAACTGTGTGTGATTGGATTTGGCATGCACTGAACAAGTTTCTGGATGTAGGCCACATCAATGTTAAGCCACTCTTGCGTCAAAGAATTGTGCAGTTGGGCCAGATTTGGTGGATGCCTTCCCTGGCACAATTCTCAGCAGAGTTTCCTGTAGACTGGGATTTTAGTCACTGCTGGTAGACCCGTATGACCGTACGCTTCCATACACCTGCAGATTCAGCTACTTCCTTCACACTATGGTCTTTGGCACGCCCAGATGCAGTCACTCCTTTTAGCCAATCATTAACATCTGCTTTGGAGCCATTTACCACACATGGAACGAGACATTCACTGTACTGCCTCCTCTCAATCTATGAATCCCGTCTCACACACCCCGCAGGTATTTATAGCCCCATCACCCTCATGCAGTGCCATCTCCAGGAGCCTGAGGTTAGTACCACCTTAAACACGCAAGGTGAAACTCTCCTCCATCAAAACCACTTTTCTCAGCTGCCTGAAACATCTTTTTTCTGTTATCTCGTAACACAAGATTATTGCCTGCCTACTGGGTAGCCTACTGGCCCAACCTCACACAGTGTAGCTTGCGAAGGTGGATAAGGTCTATCAGTTCTGTTCTACCTGACATCCAGAATCGGACACAGACACAAACTGACTCAGCAGAACCGGACCATTATACAGCCAAAGCGGTGTGGGGGAGGTACCAAAAGTTTCTAGAATACCAGCGCTGGTAAGGCATTTTGTACTGTGCTTAGTTTTAGAACCCACACTTTTGACAATTTGAGAATCATACTTATTATTTAGCACAGAACACATAAGAAAAAGCATAGTAAGCTGACCAGCACCGTAGCTGGAAGGAAGGAGTAGGGGTGTTGAGTAGGTTGACTAGGTTGCAATATGCGACTTCACAGATAGAGGTTACATACTGTCCCTTAAAACAGGGCAGTCTTACTTTATCGAGACTACTGAGGAACCAATGGATGCCAGCAGGCGTGTCTGCAACAGATCCAGTGATGGTTAAATGTGATATTTTGGGCTGGGAGCCACTTTTAACTTTTAATCAAGGAATCTTAATGAGCAAAACCAGGTTTGCAGACCAGGAACACATTGTTCTTCATGTCATGGCTTCCAAAACATCAGGCGGCTTAGCGTTGGTATGGAGAAGCACAGAGAAGCAATGTTCTGGTCTGGGCTCCAAACAACCTAGTTTATTATTATTTGCTCTTTATCTTTTAAACAAACCCTGATTATTGAGGCTTCGCTGACCTACTTGATGGAAACAGAACATTCACACTGCTTTGTTTACATGGCCATCAGCATGACATTGGGTGATGCAGCCAAGCGTTGTATTCGGTGGAAACTCGATCCCACCGTGGCCCCATCTCCGTTTACCCAACAGGCAAATGTTTCCAAAGCCATTGTCCAGTTGTTTGTTCTCTTCTGTGTGGTTATTTTGTTCTCGTCCTGTATCTGACTACTGGGTTATCTACGGTTGTTGAGGGTCAGATTCATATATAGGCACTGAGCGTGCTCGGTGACCTCTTTTGTGCTTCTATTTGTTGAGAGGACAATGAGACAAGAGAGTAAACATGGACATTAAACTCAGCACCCTTTGTCAGATGTGTGGATTAACAGTCCTTCAATAGCATTCATTTCATCCACTGGAAATATACACTCATCATCAAAACAATAGCTGCACCCAGAAGGAAGTGTGGGATTGCAGTGCTATTGGGAAGGAAGATAAAGTTTACCAGGAACAATAAATGATGATAAATTTAGACTGATATGATCAATATTTATTGAGCTACACATACAGAAGTAGTGACTCTCAGTATGGCGTCGGGCCACCATGTTTGCTAACGCAACATGTCAGACGTCTCGGCATGGAGTTGAAGTGGTTTCTAGTGGTGTCCTGTGATAATCCATCCCATGCAGCTTGAATATTCTCACGCAGTTCCTGCAGATGGTGCGGTAGGGGTGGAGGTGGCATGACACCAGGCCTTCTGGACGTGTACCACGGTGCAGTTTGGCACAACACCATTTCAGTCTTTGGCTATGTTGACATGGTGTTAAGATCAGTCATCACTGCGGTCTGTAAGCATGTAGTCCTGCAGCCTCAGTCTACAAATGCCTCATGGAGGGCATCACTACTCGCTGAATGCCCACAATTGTGGCTGTCTGGTCAGTCAAGTACAGCGATAAGGCCCATCCTTAAACTTGAGTCATTCACAGTCTCACAATGTCAAACCTACCCACCTGTTGGTTGGATCCTTCTGCACCTACTTGTGCAACTAGGTTTTTGTATGAGTGTATAATAGAGAGGCAACTCATGAGAGCAGGCATCCATGCTGTGAGGAACCAAACAACTCTTCTCCCTCGCGTGCTTGTGGGAGGTGAGGCCACAGCCCTTTGTTGGAAGATGCCGTATTTTCTAATTGGACATCACGTCAACAGATAATGTGATTGTGTTTGTGCACTTTCTCAGAATATTGTCCGGTATGTGATAAATGTTTGTATCGTATTGCATAAGCATTTGTGTCGTGCCGGGTCAGTGCATGTGCGGTAGTATGTCAGTTCTCAGAGGAAATGCTGTCCCTGTTCCAGGCCTAGTTGACACAAAGTTTACAGCACCTTGCCGGCCACCCATACATTGTTTAACATTTCCTTTCATTTGCCATCAAATGGACCACTGCTGTGCTTTTGCTGTCTGCATGGCCGTATCTCTTGGAAGCACTGAGTGCAAAAGTGTGCTGGATGGGGATTTTTACTTGCACTGAAGGCCACCGTGCCTCTATGTGTTACACCAATACAGCTTTAATTGGCTCAGCAATTTTGATCATAACCCAATTACAGCTCAAGATCATTGCCTGCCCAAGTTCAAGATGACTCAGCACCAAGTTTTGAATCCGAAAACAGAAAAGAATTCTGAGCCCACTACAAGCCAGGACACCACTAATTAGAGGCGGAAAAAGGCTCAACGTTCCTAATGATAGCGCCTGTTGGGGTATAATATTTAGCTCATTTGCTGGCCAAAAGTCAAGGAATGAAAGGATCATGCTTTTACGGGTTTTTCCATATTCCTCCAGCATGTAACGTAACTTTTTGTGCATCTGCAAAGTTGTAAAACCCAAAGTACATGCCAGTGGGGGGGAGCTCTCTCCAACAGTACCGACATTTCTCAGCTGCCTGAAATGCATCGTTGGAATTCCAGCCATTTTCTCTGTTACAAGGTGATGTCATCTTGCAACACAATCCCTATTGGCCCTGGCCCTGAAATGCCTTGCTCCAGTCTAGCTTGCGAAGGTGGACTTAGCATCTTGTTCTGCCTGACTTTCAGGATCGGACTCTGGCTCAAACTGAAATGGCAGAACCAACCCCATTGTATAGCCACAGTGGTTCTGGTGGTTGACTAAATAGAACAGAGTGGGTGAGCTGACCAATAAGAGCACGCTAGGCTCATCAAGAGACGAGACTTAAAGACATAAGAGCTCTAACAAAAGAGGGTGAGTAAAGATGTACAGTATGAGGAAAAATACTGTGTTTTTGGGTAAATTAAGCAGGTAAATCTAATGTAAATTCTACTAGACCCCCAAAATAAAATAATGAACACTGAAAGTAAGCACAATAGGTCCCCTTTAAAACTATTAGGTTAAAGTCAACTTCTTATTCACCAGCTACTGTAGTAGTTAAGCGGAAATGTAAAATTCAAACCAGAAGCCGGTGAATATTAACAGGATTAAAAGAATCATTACAATGTTTTGATAGCCTAAATCAGTCTGCCCTAAGGGTAGAAATACTAAGCTCAGTCTATATATTGTGTTGTGGGAAAACTAAAGCATGCAGTTCTATTCTAATAGACCCCAAAAATACTGTGGACATTAAAAAAATAGCATTGTAGGGCCTGTTTAGGGTTAAATTCCTCTTCAACACATTTTTTTTATCAGTCAGTGCCTTCTAGCAATGTCCGAATTAGTTGTTTCCCTGCTGACCTTGTGGACCTTGTGGAGAGTAATAGTAGTAATAGTAATAGTATAATATAATAAAAGTAGCGAGGAAGAATAATGTAGGTCAAACAAACAAAAAAACAAGAGTAAAAACAGGCCAAAATCTGTTACAGGTGAAAACTCAACCCAACCTGAGCCTGGCAACATTTCAGAAACACCCTTTGTTTCAATCAAGTTTTGACCACGGCCTTGCCAAAGTTGCCTCATGACCTGGAAGTGTGTTGCATCTGCTGGGGAGCAGCTTGGCTAATCTCTGTGAGCTAATTTGCTAGCTAAGCAAACTTCATGGTAATGCAAACCATGGGTAAGAAGTCAGATACATCAAATCCATGGTGCATTTAATGGTGCTAAGTACTAACCCTAACCCTAACCCAAACTATTGACTGGTGCTGTACATCCAAAAGTTCGCAGACAGCTGCATATCAGGGTAATAAGGCAGAGCTTGCCCCCCTTTGCTGCAGCAAGAGCGAGAAGTCTTTTCTCTAGCAGGTTGGAATATTGTTGTGAGAATCTGATTGCATTTAGCCACAAGAATATTAGTTAGGGTCAGTTGCTGATGTTGGATGATCAGCCCTGGATCACAAATGCCACTCCATCGCATCCCTAAGGTTCTGATTGAGCTCTGCTACTCCAGCCCTGCAGCCCAGCGCTGAATGGTTCTATACCCGTCTAGCTGACACACGGTGACCTTAACCTCATGCACAGCTGCTCCAGAGCATCTCATTTTACTGCCAATGCTTTTCTATGGATTACTTCTGAGAACAGATGGTGTTGCGGAGAACTGGAGCACCTGCAGTCTTTGATTCCAAAATCCATGGTGCAAAGTATTTAGCCTCACATTCTTTCGGGGGTCTGCCAAGCAAACTTCTTTTCTCCACAGAGAATCTGTTTCTCATTGGCCCACACAGTATGTACCCAGTTTTCAACCTCTTGTGAAGGTGGTGAGTAAAACTGGCCTCAGCACACTCAACAAATGAGATCTGCAAAATCCGTTAAGGGCCAGTGCAGTGGAGGTGCTGCAGTTCATACTCATATTTGCAGGCCGTGTATCAGTTCAGACACGCGCAGTGTGCTGCACGTGAGTCTATGGCAAAATCTGTACTGCATTTTTGTGGTCGGTGTGAGTTTCTCTGTCTTCAGTCTCTGTCTCGAAGGAACTCATTGCCTGAAGGTCTTCTGAATTTAAAATCTGTATTTGACATGCAAGGGCTTCTGTGCGATGGGCACCTAAGATCTTTCATGACCTGCCATATCCTGGCCATCACCTCCCATACTTAAAAAATCATCTTTATACACGTATCGTCAAAATAGCTGCACCCAGAAGGAAGTGTCGGATTGCAATGCTATTAGGAATCTGAAAAGCTACACATACAGAAGTAGTGTCTCTCGGTATGGTGTTGGGGTGCCATGTTTGCTAACGCTACATGCCAGACGTCTCGGCATGGAGTTGTAGTGGTTCCTAATGGTGTCCTGTGATAATCCATCCCATGCAGTTTGAATATTCTCACACAGTTCCTGCAGATGGTGCGGTAGGGGTGGAGAGGGAGTGACACCAGGCCTTCTGGATGTGTGACACGTGACAACAAACCGTTCATCTTGGTGCTGACCACGGTGCCTCCACACACGGATTCATTGGTCATCTCCATCAAGACAAAAACGGGGCTCGTCACTGAAGATGACCCGCTGTCATTCTGAGTCACTCCATGACAGTCTGGCACGACACCATTGCAGTCTTTGGTGATGCTGACGAGGTGTAAAGAGCAGTCGTCATAACAACCTGCCTGCCTGTAGTCCTGCGTTGTGCAGCCGTCTGGAGGGGATCACGTCATGGAGGGATCACTGTTTGCTGAATCGTGGCTGTTGGGTCAGTCAGGTACAGCGATAAGGCCCGTCCTTGCTTACGTCACATGCACGGCCGAGCGTGAAACCTGAATCATTCATATGTCTCACAATGTCAAACCTAGCCACCAAGTTTCATTCCTGCTGGTTGATTCCTTTTGGTGCAACAATGTTTTGAACAATGAGTGTATGAGCATCTACTTAGAAAGTTCCAAAGGAATTTAGGAGTTTAACACACAGGGTTCTGAAGCAGCAGGCACACTGGATCCTTGCATGGAAACATGCAAACTACGTGTGCCAGCATCAGCAGAAAACCAAAGGCATCTCTGTGAGTCATCCTCACATCCTTGCCCCACCACTAATTACGGGGATTTGTAATCCAGGGGGTGAAGGGAACACCATTGCGCTGAATTGCAAGAATTCTGAATCTAATTAGAACATAGTGAATGTGCCCTTAAAGCTTCAGCCTAAGGAGATTCAGCAAATTGCAGATCTCTTAATGTCAAGCTTCTATGTGTAAAGTAAGGATGGCTGATGATGCATAAATGTAAGCTCACAGGACCAAAAATTTGTCACCTTGTGTGTTTAAGGTGGTAGTAACTTCAGGCTCCTGCAGATGGCGCTGCACGAAGATGATGGGGCTTTAAGTACCTGCGGGGTGTGAGTGACGGGATTCATAGATTGAGAAGAGGTGCTACAGTGCAGTGAATGTCTCGCTCCATGTGTGGAAAATGGCTCCAAAGCAGATGCTAATGATTGGCTAAAGGAGTGACTGCATTTGGGCATACCAAAGACCATAGTGTGAAGGAAGTATCTGAATCTGCAGGTGTATGGAAGTGTACGGTCATACGGGTCTACCAGCAGTGACTAAAATCCCAGTCTACAGGAAACTCTCCTTGGAATTGTGCCAGGGAAGGCATCCACCAATTCTTTGATACAACAGTGGCTGAACATTGATGTGGCCTACATCCAGAAACTTGCCCAGTTCGTTCAAAATTGAATCACAGCTGTTGTTGGTGCTGGTGGAGGTATTACACGCTATTAGGTACGTTTCAGTCACAGGGGACTCATTTTTTGTTCGGTGAGCTTTGTACAATGCTTGAACTGAAACTCATCATTCTCATGTCATTTATTTGGACTTCGAGCCGGAAGATTCTTCACTGCGGTACCAGACCGGGCTGAAACCCGGGAGACTCTTCACTGGGGAAGCCAGGTTTGACTGGCCCATGAATCAGGAGGTTCTTCACCATGACACAAGCTGGATAACCGTAACAGCAATGTTTGTTTGTCTGGGCTGCAGGTGGAGTGATTCCTCACTGCAGAGGTGCAGTTTGACTGGGCCAAAGCCAGACAACTTTGCACTATGACAGTGGACTTTCAGTGGATGGCCATCAGGAGAACTTTCTCCCTGCCAGTTGGGAAACTCTGTGTATGCGGGTATGTTATGTTAGCGTTCGATTTGTTGTGTTGTAGTTATCATAAAGTGTCATTGAGTCTGCAAAGGACTCAAGTTGGGGCAGTTGTGGGCTGGAGGTTAGGGAACCAGCCTTGTGATCGCAGGGTCACCAGCTCCATTGCCTGAACCGACAGGACACGACTGAAATGCCCTTGAGCAAGACACCTAACCCCCAACTGCTTCCTGGGCAACGTGGACAAGTGTGGTCACTGGTACCTAGTGAGTGTGTATGTGGGTGTTTTACTTCACGGATGGGTTAAATGTGGAAGACAAATGGTTCTGTATGCAAGCACAAATGGCAAATGGATCTAAATTCTAATTTTAAATGAAACATTATTATTATTATTATTATTATTATTATTATTATTACTTAATGAACAGTACATTCTGACCATTACATTGTTACGAAATGAACATGTGTCATTGACCCACAATATACTCACACTGTGTACATAGTGACACAGACATATCAGCACATTGCACACCACTAATACAAAACATTCCATTTGTCTGACAAAACCTGTGCACAGACATTGGTCTGCTGCTTAATTCATGACGCTGAGCACCTGTTTGATGGTTAATTTGCTCCTGTGTTAAAAGCTCACACTTTAATGAAACTACGTCACATTTGTACCTGGCAAACTTGCATCAAGTTCTGCATTAGCGCAAATCTATTTGTCTCACTGTGAAACATTTACATTTACATTTATGGCATTTAGCTGACGCTCTTATCCAGAGCGACTTACAAGGTTAGTCATATTACAGGTAGGCCAATGTAGTGTTAGGAGTCTTGCCCAAGGACTCTTATTGGTGTAGCACAGCATAGTAACCCAGACCAGGAATCGAACCCCCATCTCCCAGATGGTGTGGTAGCTCCCTGTTGGGTAGTGGTCTTATCCACTGAGCCACACCAACCAACAAACATTTCCAAACTATTCAGTCCTGTTTTAAACGTAGGTAGCTCACAACAGAAGTCTGTTGCAACTACTGGGGAGCAGCTAGGCTAACCTCTGTGAGCTAATTTGATAGCCTAGCCAACTTCATGGTGATGCAAACCGTGTGTAGGAAGTCAGATTGAAATCCATGATGCATTTCTGCATTTTTCTTAATGCTTTACTTTAGAATAAAAGTGAAGACATCAAACTATAAATTAGCACTCATGGGATTATACAGTCCACCTTAAAAACCTCCAGAATGGAACTTTACAGGAAGATATAAAAGCTCACACTTTAATGAAACTACATCACACTTGTAGCTGGCAAGTCTGCATCAAGTTCTGCATTAGCACAAATCTATTTGTCTCACTGTGAAACATTTCCAAAGTATTCAGTACTGTTTTGAACCTCTGTGAGCTAATTTGCTAGCCTAGCCAACTTCACGGTGATGAAAACCCTGTGTAGGAAGTTGAAATTGAAAACCATGGTGCATTTAACATCCAAGCACAAAAGGCCATTGCTACATACATATACAGGACCAGTCAAAAGTTTAGACACAGCTACTCATATCAGGTTCTCCTTATGTTTATCTTAATGCCTTTACTTTAGAATAAAAGTGAAGACATCAAACTATAAAATAGCACTCATGGAATTATACAGTCCACCTTAAAGACCTCCAGAGTGAACTTTACAGGATGATATAACATTTTTCTTAACTTGTAATAGAGATTGAAATAACAAGATTTCTTATGTATAAGTTCACACTTTAATAAAGCTATGTCACCTTTGTATCTGGCAAACTTGCATCAAGTTCTGCATTTGCGCAAATCTATTTGTCTCACTGTGAAACATTTCCAAGTATTCAGTCCTGTTTTAAACGTGGGTGGCTCACAACAGAAGTGTGTTGCAACTACTGGGGAGCAGCTAGGCTGACCTCTGTGAGCTAATTTGATAGCCTAGCCAACTTCATGGTAATACAAACCATGTGTAGGAAATTAGATTGAAATCCATGATGCATTTAACATCTAAGCACAAATGACTGTTGCTACACATATACAGTATCAGTTAATAGTTTAGACACAACTACCCATATCAGGTTCTCCTTATATTGATCTTAATGCTTTACTGTAGAATAAAAGTGAAGACATCAAACTATAAAATAGCACTCATGCAATTATACAGTCCACCTTAAAACCCTCCAAACGTATGAACGTTACAGGGGGATGAAACAGCATTCTTAACCTGCAGTTTAGGTTAATATAACAAGATTTATTTCCATTTTTTTGTTTTATTTATAAGCTCACATTGTAATGAAACTACATCACCTTTGTACCTGGCATTAGCGCAAATCGATTGGTCTCACTGTGAAACATGCTCCCAGTATTCAATGTTGTTTTGAACATGGTTGCCTTACAACTCAGAAGTGAAAACCATGGTGCATTTAACATCTAAGCACAAAAGACCTTTGCTACATACATATACTGGGACCAGTTGATACCAGTTTAAACACAGCTGTCTATAGAAAGTTCTCCACATGTTTATCTTAATGCTATACTGCAGAATAGAAGCGAAGACATCAAACTATAAAATAACACTCATGGAATTACGCAGTCCACCTTAAAAACCCTATTAACCTGCAGTGGAGGTTAATAAAAGCAGTTTTTATTTTATTTATAGTAAATAAATAAAGACTTTAATAAAACTACATCACATTGGTACCTGACAAGTTTGCAACAAGTTTTGCATTAGCGCAAATCTACTGTATTTTTCCCAACTGTGAAACATTCCCATCGTATGTAGCCTCATTGCTGGTCTTTGTCCATGAGCATTTTCCCCGAAGGAACATCCAATGCAACACTGTAGATGTTCCAGTTCATGGTTTGTGCAAACCGCCATGTCATGCTTTAATGACAAGGCATCCCTCCAGTGCGCTGGAAGCATCGGAACATAACTATAGTATCTATCTGTGTGGTTCCTTTTCTTTTCCCCTCAAATAATATAACAGCCCACGTTCCTCTCCATTACGCCCATTCAAAAATGAATGATGGTCTGTTTTGTAAGTTCCCTGGCGGGCGAACAATTAATTCAGGGTAGCACTTGCGTAACCGGAGTGTTTTTCTCATATGACAAATCTCTCCCATTCATAATACCAGTAAAATACATTTTGGGATGACAACCAAACGCATTCAATACACATGTTGTCTGATTTGCTGTGCCTTAGTAAAACTACATGCCTTATTTTAGGGAATCAAATTAACCGAAGAGGTAAAAGAGAGTGAGATGTACTTTCGAGTAATGGCAGCAGTGGAGTACATTATGAGAAAATGACATGAGTTCACCCTAATGTGCTCCTCTCTTGGCTGCAGAGTTAACGGCTGCTAACGTAATTTGCCAACATTACATCCAGTACAGTTCATGCCATCTTCTGTCCTCCTATCAGTCGTACACCCGGCGCTTTGTTAAGCTAAAAGGCAGCGATTGTTTGCGGTAATTGAAAGAGTTTTTAACGAGCCCCGATCCTTGCTGTTTTAGCACATCGGAAGAGGGGTGAGCGCGGGTTCAGGGAGTGAATGGAAAAAGAATCAGAAGAGCCTACTGACCAAATCTCACTTGAATGGAAATATGACCCACAGCGTGGGTGTTATGGCTGACGTCACCAGTGCCTGCGACAACCCCACCGGGGGCCAGAACTTGATCTGGTACACAAATTAAGGCTTATCACCCGCCTCACCTCAAGTTTCAAAACATGGTATTCACTCCCCCAGCCAATCCAGTCCATATAAGGAATCGAAGCCGCTGAAACTGCCTGTTTTAGGGTCCTTTATTTCTGTGTAGTCACAAAAACAAGACCTTTATATATAAAAGCCCAGGCATGCCTACAGCAGTTCATTCCTGACTGATTACAGCGAAGTTATAAGGAGCACTCAGTGCTGGGGCTGGATTCTGAAAGCTTTAAGGAAGTTACCAATGATAACTAGTGGTTGGTGTGGTGCAATGGATAACAAGACTACCTGCCAGTGTGCTGCCACCCCGTGTGGGAGACCAGGGTTCGATAGTCACTGGTCTAGGTGGCTATGCTGTGCTACACCAGTAGCAGTCCTTGGGCAAGACTCCTAACACTACACTGAGCTGTCTGTAATACGATTAACCTTGTAAATCGCTCTGGATAATAGCGTCAGCTAAATGCCATAAATGTAAATGTGATGACCGTATGACTCTGCGACTGGCTAACAAGCTTCTCCATGTCTCATTCTGAGGTACACAGTCGAGTCCAGAGTGACCGCCGTGTGCAGCACGGCTGGGAGTGACTCAATAAGGTCCTGGTAGGTTGTCTCTGGTATCTGGAGCCATGCTGACTGCAGTGCATCCCACAGCTGCTGGAATTCCCGTGGGGGAGGATCCATAGAGCGAACAAGACGATCAGGGTGGTCCCACAAATGCTCAATGGGGTTCAAGTCTAGGGGGCCAAGGTAGTATTTGGAAGTCTTGGTCCTGCTTCTCCAACCACTGTCGGACATTTCTAGTCGTGTGACATGTTGAATCGTCTTGCTGGAGGATCCCATCCGCCCCAGGGAAGACAATCAGCATGTATGGGTAAGGAAGGATTCATACCCAAATCGGTTGAGAGTGGCTTCCACATGGATGAGTGGGTCCAGAAAGCGCCACGAAAATGTGACTTCCTTCATGAGCCACGTGCTACCCGCCGTCGAAAACAGTGGTCATAATAATGTGACTATGCGGAGAACTTACTATTTTAGTATTTTAGTATTTTACATTATTGTTCACACATGTAACACTAACGACTGATTATTTATGTTACTGTATGTAAAGGCATAAATAAATGAAAGTCCAGGTGAGGGCTGCTGTAGGGAGCAGTTAAATCAGTTTAATGATCACATGAATGTAGTGAGTTGAACTAAATTTGTATAGTGTGGGTTGATTATGTTATTTCATCACTTCTGCCTTCTAAGGATTAAACAGCGATATAGAATTATGAATGAATACATAAAACTTCATCATATCACTGCTGTCCCTTAAAAAGCATCTCCAAAAGGGCCACTTTACAGGCAGAAAAGCTCTTTACTTTTGATGTACACTACCACTCAAAGGTTTGGGGTGATGTGTCATAATAACAACTGTTATTCAGTAATAGCTCTATAACTTAAACCACCAGTTTAGAGTATTCTAGGGTGAAGTCAGGGCATGATAAACATTTGAAAGTGTTATTAAATAATAAACTATAATTTCCAGGAATTTGTCATCACCAAAATACTATAAATAGCTGTTTAATTATAGAGACGTGGTTATGGTTTATTAAATATGAGGAATGTCTTAATTTTTACCGGTTCCTTTAACTGTTTGAAAATTTTGAAGCAAGTATCTTTAAAGAAACTGGCTATGTATGAAGGAAATCAGTGACCCCAAACTTTTGAGCAGTAGTGTATGTTAATATCAAAAGATATTATTCCAAGCCATTTCGGATCATTTCTATTGGTCCATTCATTACAATGTTTACACTAGATATTAGGATCGGATATCAGTCCCGATATTAACAAAAAAATAGCTGGAACGGATAACGGATAATTTGGCCAATCCATTGGACCGGTCCATTCATTTTAATTTGATTGTGGTGTATCCTTCCGGGTTGCAGGGGGGGGGGGGGTGCCGGAACCTATCCCAGAGCTCTGGACAGGCCACCAGTCAGTTTGCCTGACTGCAGGTCTTGGGAAACCAGAGTACCTGGAGAAAACACACTCTGACACAGGGAAAACATGCAAACTCCATATGGAAAGAACCCTGGGAATCAAACCCAGGCCCTACTTGATGTGAGGCAACAGCCCTACCCACCACGCCACTGTGCCACCCGTAAAAAACTATGATTCTGAATATGTATTTAATATGATTTGCTTCCTTTGTTACTTCTTCCTACCACAAACTTCATGAAGGAAAAGATATTGGCTGAACGAGTCCACTGCCATCTGTCCCTGTTTGGTCAGAAACCGATTGGTCTATGAACTTATCCCAGACTTAACCTGTCCCAGAGTAGGTTAGGCATGCATCATAAGTCGCCATGTCGATGTAGTGCTGGTAAGAAAAGAGAACCACCACGGTAGACTGAATTAACCTTAAAGTTAGCTGACCACAATGCAGACCCCTGCTAGGACTACTCCCAAATGGTGGGAGTGGTCCCAAATTGTAAGTCTTGTAACATGACAAAATGCACATGAGACACTTTGAGAGTCACTGGAGCAGCCAGTTATGACTCAGGCTAGGAAGATCCGAAGGTCCTGTTTGGTTATAACAGTCCTAGGTGCTTTGAGAATGCTTATTAAATGAGGCACAATGTAGGGCAGCCAATCAGAGCAGAGGTCATTTCATCGTAAAAGCAGGCCAACATAAACAGCCTGTGTAACTCCAAGAGAATTAGACTGCTGAGTTTTAGTACACATACCCACATGTCATAAGTGGATCACATGGGGGAGTGCAAGAAGACGTGGGCCTCAAGCACAAGAGAAACAGCTCTCCAGCACAGTGGCCTACTTGTGTCAAATCAATGGATGTCCATGTGAACTAGTCTTTACTGTGAAGGAACGGTTGAAAGATACAGATTCCATCCTGTCACCGTAAGAAGCTGTTTATATAATTACGCCAATATACCTTAATGGAAGCCAAGATGTGGAAGGTGAAGATGTGCTGAAACTTATGTAAACACTGTCTTTGTGGTCCTTTTTATTTGAATTGACAGACGCATCGCTCCTGCCAGCTGGCATGGTGTTGATCTCGCCCGCTCAACCTGCAGCTGATGCTTGCCAATGCGTAAATACAGCACACAGAGTATTTAAACACACACAACATAGAACATCCTTAGTTTCTAAATCACATACTACTGGCTTGCTGCTAGACGGCATGGCTTGTGAAAAAACTGCTGCAGGCAGAGATTTATAAGACCTGTCTTCAGACCTTCCATTGCACCAAGTACTGTCACTTTGGACACTTTGGGGAAAGCTGTATGATGCAGTCAGTTCGGTTCCAAACAAACACCCTGAAAGTTTCATTGTTGTTGTGGGCGATTTCAACCATGCATATTTGACCAGCATGTTCCCATCCCAGCAAGAGAACAGAATACACTGGACCACCTTTACACACTAAGCCATCCCTTGCCCCCATCTCAGAGTCTCACCCTACGTTCACACTAGCAGGCAACAGAGCAGCAAGCGTCCAGTTATTTCCTATGGGAGTACGCTGTTTGTAGCCACGATTTAGCGGCAAGAGACACAACGACAAATGTATTTAGATTTTGTCAACTTTATTCAAATGTATTATGGTGCTGTGAAGTGACATTGTAAACGACTGGCTACCACAAATTCTGCAGACCAATCATATATATGGGGGTCCGAGGTCCCCAGCTTCTGCTCTCTGAACTTTCTGTTCCTACCAGCATTTTGTCCCAATTCTCAGTAGTATGGTGGTAAACATGGAAGAGGAGCTCATAACCGCTGTTTCTCCTTTTCCAAGTTTATATGTTGTGTCTTTGCACATACACTAATCACCAAAACAATAGTCGAACAAATAGCTGCACCCAGAAGGAATCAAACAACAGGAATGAAACTTGGTTGGTAGGTTTGAGACATGCGAATGATTCAAGTTTCACGCTCGGCCAGCCATGTGACGTGAGCAAGAACGCGTTTTATCGCTGTGTCCGACTGACCCAACAGCCACAATTGCGGACATTTAGCGACCAGTTATATCCTCCATGAGTCCATCCTGTTAGCCGCACAACGCACTACTACATGCACTCAGACCATCACAATGACTGCCCTTAACACCATGTCAACGTCACCAATGACTGCAATGGTGTCGTGCCAGACTGTCATGGAGTGACTCAGAATGGCAGCGGGTCATCTTCAGTGACGGGTCCCGCTTTTGTCTTGGTGGAGACGACCAACGAGCACGTGTGTGGAGGGATCATGGTCAGCGCCAAGATGAACGGTTTGTTGTAATGTGTCCAGAAGACCTGGTGTCACTCCACCTCCAGCCTTAGTGTGAGAATATTCAAGCTTGGATGGATTATCACAGGACACCCACAATTAGGAACCTCTACAACTCCATGCCGAGACATCTGGCATGTTGCATTAGCAAACATGGCGGCCCAACGGCATACTGAAAGACACTACTTCTGTATGTGTAGCTGAATAAATATTGCCCATATCAGTCTAAATTTATCATCATTTATTGTTCCGGGTAACCTTTATCTTCCTTCCCAATAGCACTGCAATCCCACACCTCCTTCGGGGTGCAGATATATTGATTGCTAGCTAGTTTAGCCAGCATGCTAACTGCCCAGCAAAGCTAGCCACAAATGCAAGCAGTTAGGTTTCAGTACAAATACGTTTGGCAATAGCATGTGCTTTAAAAACTAGTTAGCTTTCCTGGACCCTCACGCCACACGTGACAACGTGAGCGGCCTCAAACACACCCATAAAAGACAAACTTGGGGCGACATAAGTGACTGTGAAGGTAGGGTCAGAACAAGCCAGTGTCATGCTGATCCCTACATACCAACCACTGCAGACAAGACACAAGAAATCAGTCACGACAACCATCAAAGTGTGGCCAGAAGGAGCAGTGTCAGCGCTACAGGACTGTCCCAGTCACACTGACTGGAGCATGTCCATGGATGCTGCTACATGTGGTGATCACAGTGACTTGGAGGAATATGCATTGTCCATGACAGGCTGTGTGTGGATGATGTGGTGATGACAAGAACTGTCACCACACAACCCAACCAGATGTCCTGGCTGAGCGCTGAGGTCCAAGGATGCTGCTACATGTGGTGATCACAGTGACTTGGAGGAATATGCATTGTCCATCACTGGCTGTGTTTGGATGATGTGGTGATGACAAGAACTGTCACCACACAACCCAACCAGAAGTCCTGGCTGAGTGCTGAGGTCCGTTCCCTGCTCAAAACCCAAAATGCTGCATTCAGATCAAGTCTTAATAAAAAGCCAAGGCTTCACATGCACTGAAAATACAGCAACACCTCAAATCCAAAGGACCACAACGTAAATCCACGTAAAACCACAAAACTGCCACTGACTAAAGGAGGAAGAAACACCTGACCTGCACCAACAACACTGCCCCCCTGGATTGCAGCAGTGAGTCTCTCAATGCCCCCTCCCCCTCCCCCTTTGGCGATCAGGTGCTGTTGGTGATATAAGGAGAACCCTGCTGTGGGTGAAACCCACCTAAAGCTGCAGGCCCTGACAACACTCCAGTCTTCATTGACATCTTCAGCATTTCCCAGGAACAGGCTGCTGTCCCAACATGCTTCAGATCAGCCACCATCATCCCAGTGCCAAAAACGTCCTCTGTCATCAGTCTTAATTACTTACTAATTCCCAGCTGTCATTACGTTCTTCGAGTGGCTGGTCATGGCACACAACAAGGAATCAGTTCCATCAACACTTGACCTAACCAGTATGGCAAGACTTCACCACTGGGGGATGCCATAACCACTGCAATCCACCTGGACTTACCGCACTTGGACAGCTGCAGCTCAGCATTCAACACCAGCAAACCCTAGAAGCTAGTCACCAAACGCCACTCGCTTTTGAACCTCACTCAACGCTCTTGAGTTCCAGACCTTTTGAGTAACAGACGTCAAACAGTCAGGACCTAGAACACTATCCAAATTCATCACTCTGAACATCGGTGCCCCCAGGGCTATGTACTAGTCCTCTGCTCCACACCCAGCTCACCCACGACTGCATCACCAAACATCAGACCATCACATCATCAAGTCTGCTGATGACACTAGAGTCATAGGGCTCATGTCCAACAACGATGAGACGGCCTACAGACAGGAAGTGAAGCACCTGGAGTTCAGGTGCAGGGACGACAATCTCGTTCTGACTACAGACAAAATAGATGACTGCAGACTTCAGAAGGAACATAGATGACTCACACCTCTCCCTCCCCTAAGACTGTAACAATGACTGGGCAAGATCTTATTGTTTCTGTATCACAGGAGCTTTTGTGCAGTAGGTAAACCAACAGAGCAGATGAAGGTATTAATGGCATCCCACTACAAGTTGCGGGCCTACAGGTATAGCGTAGTGGATATTAATAATAATAATAATAATAAGAATAATGATGATTATGCCAAGCACACAAGATGAGTTGTAAGCTCTTGTCTTGTGAGTGAGGTTAAACACTAGCCAGCATGCTCATGGCAAGGCGATGTTACTTATCAGACTTATTGAATTATCAGAACGAGGCATGATAGTTTGTGTCAGATGGATGGGACATTCCATTTCTGTTGCGCAGGCATTTCATGTTCCTCGATCCGCAGTGTTACATGTGCACCAGGAATACGGCATAGAAAGGTAAGACGCCCCAGGTCAGTGCAGCACTCTTTAGCTTCCATGGGATATGGGAGCAGAGGACCCAGTAGAGTGCCCCTGGTAAGACCACAACACCGGACGCAGCATCTCATCTGGGCTTGTGAGGTTGCTAACTGGGTAGACTAGCAACTAGTTTCGGGCTGATTGCATGGTTATGTGTGGCACAGGCCCTACAGAGCAATGGTGGTGGCAGGTGGTGGTTTTATGCTGGGGTGGGGTATGTTCTTCGGTTGGGTCCACTGCTCCACGAAAACACGTCATTGTCCAGTGTCCACTACATTTCACTGCTTGGTGACCATTTCCAGCCACTCATAGACTTTGTGTATCCCCACAATGGTGGCAACCCCATCAGGGCCCAAGTTGTCCAGAATTGGTTCTGATGAAAGGTGTTGCCTGTGCATTCTCCCGATATGATCACTTTTGGAATGTGGTGGAGAGGTCCATTCACACCAGAGATCCTGCACCTACAAATACCACGGAACTGAGGGTGGCTATCCAGACGGCATGGCTCAACGTCTCTCCAGACATTTCCTTCCACTTGGTGCCATATTGAGTTCCTACACGCTACTAGTTCCTCTCTCTTGACTTCTGGCATAAGTCCATGCCATGCAAACGCATCCATGCTTTTTGTTTGATGATAGTTACTGATTAAAGATGAAAAACTAGTGAAAAACATCTGTATGAATATGAATATGAATATATATATATATATATATCTCCATGTTTTTCATATTTGAGTTTCCTACTGATGTGTCTCAGTAACACTACAACTACACTGCAAGGTTCCAATAGGAATACACTGAGCTTTTGGCTCCCTCTGCTTGTGATTTAAGGCCATTACTCACAAAATCACACCACTGTTTGTTTTAATATTGTTATTAGATAATAATAATAATAATGATAATAATAATAATAATAATAATAATAATAATAAATATTTTCTACTTTCAGGTGATTATAAATGGTCTTGGAACATTTGGGTTAATTCTACAAAGTTAAACCAGACAATTAGATGAAACTGTATATTGCCTCTATATTCTATTAATCTCACAATATTAATTTCACAATGAAATGCACTCACATACCGCAGACACAGATATTCCATATTATATAATGTATATATATTTCTGAAATTATAACACAAAACACAAGCAAGATGGTTACAGCAATACAACATTTTTTTACAACTTGAGATGCCCGAATGTAAGGTCCCTTTAAAATCTGGATATATTCATATATAGGTCCGACCTTACACATATGGCATTCCTCATTCATAAAATCTGATCTACATCATAAGTTACTCTTGCACTATTTTGACATTAAATTACAAAAAAGCACAATTCACATAGATTTCAGCTTCAAATACACAGAATCAGGTCTTCATACACAACTAGGAGCAACACTTTCGATACAAACCCGTGTTTCTTCCATGAAATATTTGCTCTGCTTTATTTTTAGTTTAATACTCGTTATAGCTGGGTAAGGGTGAACAACAGAAATGGCTGTGAGGACTCATGCTTTTCAAAGGGATGTATTTAAAAGGAGTTTAGATTAGGAAAACATTCTGAAAATTAAAAAACATCTAATTAGCAAGCTGTGCAGAGACAAGCTAAAATCATGGAATGTTTGAATCAGCAGGTCATGCAGGCCTATGTATAATTTACACTGCTACGGCTTGATTAGCCACAATGGAGATGCACTTACTTCATGTACATGGCAGCATTTCAGTAGAACCTATCCATATATTAGGATATGAAAGGCAAGACTGTTTGTAACTCAGCACTTTTGCTACGAAAGGCCTGACACAAACAACGCCAGCACCTCCCCCAGGCTGGTCACAATGCCATCAGCACACTGTTAAGTGCCATAAACAGAAGGGCAAGAGTTTTATTTGACACAACAGCTAGAACATGCTATGCTTTACGGTACATTCTGATGACTTAGTACCATAAATTGTCTTTGTACCGCATCAGTTGGACTGTATTCTAATCATTAATGCACTGTAATAACGAATCAAATAGAGGAAACCAAGATTTTAGCCAAGATGGGTTAGAGAACTAACCGTAAACTGGGTAAAATTTCAACCACAGGAAGATGTCGGCATAGACTAGGGATTATACAGAGACGACTCATTACACAGTCACAGAAAATAATCATCAAATGTACAGTACTTATAAATAAGAGGCAATGGACAACATATTTCGAGGGAAATAAGCGGAGCGGCTAGCATTAGAAAATGGGGATGTAATTGTCAATCTTAGCGCGGTGCCTCTGGGCGATACACTCCGCTATCCACACAATGTTCCGGCATTCCTGCTCCTTCAGCTTCACGTAAGCATAGAACACACTGAAGTGGAACTGGTTGAGGAAGGCCAGTTTATTCAGCTTCACCTGCAGGCAAACAAAAGCCAGAAATGTAGTAATTATTAACCATGTAAAGCACAAATATCACTCTTATTCCTTGTTGTTTTGGTCAACCACACTAAGCTAGGGCCATGACAGTAGATGACTAAAACTTTTAGCGCTGGTCTGCAGCAAAACTCTCCATGAACAAGAGCACACCTCCTCTACAACCCACCCCCATGTTCTGGATTACAGTCTAGAACACTATCAAAACAGACCAGGTCACAAAACACTGCCCCCAGGTTGGAGTGTTTAAGAACAGACAGTCAATGGAAAAAAAGATGGCTGAAGCTCCTGGTAAGCGACTATTATGACAATCAACACCCGCTCCTGGCAAAACAAAGAGTTAACGCTGGCTTTGCCCCCATGGGGCAGTCGTGGGCTGGAGGTTAGGGAACCAGCCTTGTGACCGGAGGGTTGCCGGTTCGATTCCCTGAACTGACAGCAACGACTGAGGTGCCCTTGAGCAAGGCACCTAACCCCCAGCTGCTCCCCGGGTTCCGTGGATAGGGCTGCCCACCGCTCCGGGCAAGTGTGCTCACGGCCCACTAGTGTGTGTCTGTGTGTGTGTGTGTGTGTTTCACTTCACGGATGGGTTAAATGCGGAATACAAATTCCTCTGTGTGAAAATCACAAATGGCTCAAAAGCTCTCTACTCAGAGAATGACTGGCCTCACGATTTGATTTGACTATTTGATTTGATGTTGCCCCCTTTTGTTTGGAGTATGAATGGCAGGTTGTGTCATCAAAACAGCTCCATTAGATGGAGTTCTCTGGGGAGACGTTTTTTTTCGCGCCATGCAAACTTGCATTTCATAGACTAAGGATGTTGACAAGCGCACCATTAAGAGCGGGCGCTATGCCGGTTCACCCACAAATAAACGCTGATAAAGTACAAACAGTGCAAACCACACTGACGCAACGTTCCGAATAAAAATGAAAACACAGCGGACCCTTAATCACCTTCTGCTGTCGAGCCAGCTGCATATAAAGTAATGCACTTTGTTTGAGGCAGTGGACACGGCATGGCCATGTCGTTCCAACATGGAAGCCAACTTTACTGCTGCGGTTTCCTTTCATGACGCCCGAAAAGCTGCCTTACTCTTCCTACTGCATCAGACGCCACCGTGGTCAGGGCCTAGTGCACGAGTAACTGATGCCTGTAGTATTTTCCCAATTCCAGCAGGGTCTGACGGCCACAGGCACAAGCATATATGAGACACACGTATATGAGATTCATTAAGAAATGTGTTGAAGCTGTAGTTGGCTGCAGTGCTTTATTTAAGGTGGGTTCGAACAAAAAACTGCCCAATAAAAGAAGCAGACTAGAAAACAACCTTTAGCACTGTTTGTGCCGGGTCTGTGTGACTAGCATTATAAAGGTATATTGTTCAGTGCTTTGGTTTTGTGTTTCAAATATACATTGGTTGTAATTTAAATAAATAAATAAATAAATAAAATAAAAGCATTGATACAATATACATAGTGCTGCTTGAAGGTTTGTGAGCCTTTTAGCAATCCATGCATATTTGCATAAAATTCATTTATAACGAGGTCAGTCATAACAACAAAACCAGGTAAAGAGAACTCAATAAAATTATACTTTTATGGCATAAATGAAAAATGTAATGTTTGGCTGACATCAAGAACTGCACTGGAAAGCAGACCCTTATCCACTAGAACCTCACCCCAACACTGAAACACACTGGTGGGAATATCATGATTTGGGGCTGTTTTGCTGTTACTGGAACAGGAATGCTTGCCATCATTTGATGGCACTATGAATTCTGGACTGTCCAGAAAATTCTACTGGGGAATGTTCAAGCGTCCATCCAGGAGCTGACCCTCAACAGAAGGTGAGAACACTGGTTAATCTACAACGAATAGCTGAAGCAGAAGAAACGATTTTAAAATCCCTGAATCAAAGTCTGGACATGAATCGAACAGAAATGTTTTAGCAGCATGTCATAAAGCAACATAACGCAGTTGATGCAGTCCTCTAACGATCAGTAATAGGCTACGACTCCTCAAAGTCAACGTGTGGGACTGAGCAACAGTTACGGGAACTGTACTGAACGAAGAGGTTCCCACACTTTAAATGCCAATCCTTTGATGTTAAACCACTTTGTCAAATAAGTAAGACGAGGCAAGCCTGGTGTTGCTGAAGTATCAGGCTGCACGTCCTCTCTACTCTCTACTAGCCATTTTAAAAGCGATAGGGAAACGATTGTTACACTTGCAGGTTTCGTTTTACTATAATAATGCCTGCAATTTGTGCATTTTTACAGTCATGCCAATCTGAGCGCCTGAGGCAGCGATACACAAACATTCCTCACAAGGAAGTTAACCGGCTCACAAGCACGGTGCACAATTAGCCTTTTAAGGGTTTTGAGCTAGGCACAAAAATATGGTTTAGCTAGACACGCCACAGTGCACAAAAATAATAAGCTGACCAGATTTAAAAATGGCACTCTTTCAAAAATTGCAATTTTAATATAAACACATGAACCTTTCAGTCCTAGTGACAATTCTCAAAACTTTACAACTTTGTCCTAACAAATGCTAAATAGCCATTATCACATCATTTAAAAGGTCTCACCATCTCATGAGCTAAATCCAGGATTAAAAAAAAGTTAAAGTAAAACAGTGACCAGGGCCAGCTGGGTGGGTAAACAAGGCTACATAAGAGACCATTTAAGCAGCTTATGCAGTATTTTTATGTTATGCCGTACTTTATATTCTTTTTTTTCTGTTTCCTGCTCGCTCTCAGCCAACTGAACATGCTTAATCAGCTGACTAAGAGCCGATAAGGAGCCCCTAGTGCTCCCTCAGCGCACTCTAAACTTTCTGCCAGCTTGCTGCAACCCACAGTATTATGTTTCAAGCAAGGACACACACACACACACACACACACAAACAAACACACACAAACAGCCTTACCTTACCTAAAACTGTGTAGCATGAGAAACCAGTGTCTTTACATGTTTGGAGAAAACAAAGGTTGGAGGCTAACTCAGGGTGCGTTACCGCCACCTACTGTGGGCTCTGTCAGTCAGTAAACAAGACAGCGTGTTTAAGGTCAGGCTGCAATGCGGCCCAGCAGTGAATAAAGAATAAGTTATATAATTATAACCTATAATAACATTATTTTTGTGTGATCTCTCGACCTATTGCTAGAAATGATCAATGAAGAGCTGATCATATTTTTTTGGTCACATTTTAGAAATTCAAATAATGGTAAAAGTGCAGAAGGAACTGCAGCAGCACAGTGTATGACCTAAACTGACTGATTCGATATGGTTAAAATGCACATATTTCAGAGTTTCAAAGTACGCTGCAGTCAACGCAGTGTCATTTTAACAACCAGCGACCCCAACAAGACTGTCTTGTTAGCCGTCACTGCAAGGTGAGTGAACAACGAAGTGGACTAACATATATGCACAACAGACTGCTTGAGCCTTTGGGTCTGCCAGGCTGCTTCTCCAACCTCATTGTCCTCCACCGACCTGTCTTGCAGTCTTAGTCATGTTCATGCTCACCTCATGCTCAAAGAAGCGATCCTCCAGCGTTTTGTCTCCTGGGTTGCTGCCAGCACCCTCGAACAAGAGCTTATATTCCTGGGAAAAACAGAGTACATGTTACCTAAACAGCTGGCAAAACCACAGAAGTATCAAAGCGCTCCTCACTGCCAATGAAAAGAACAATGAATCACTTCCACCTACATCGCATCAATCTTACAGTTTAGGATTACTCACGTACTGCACGTACGTAGTGTCAAATGTACCCTGCTAAAACACTTATTCTTGGATTTATTACTCAATCTGGCCTGAATTCAAAATCATATGTTCATGTCAGCAATACATTTTCTAGAAATAACACATTACGCATCTTTGAATTTATCCATTAAACAGATGTGCTCATATCACATACCAGTGATATACCAGTATAAATTAATTTATTTCTGCCAGCAAATAGCCAAAACTCATCTCAACACTGTGGCAATGAGTCCGCACCGCTGTGTTGAATATGGTGAAGGGTCGCCCACTGGCATTGCTGCACCTATGGTTTAGCAACCTTCTGCTTCACCTCCTGAAGTGAGTGAAGCTTCTTCTAAGCCAGCCTTCAGCCAAGCTAGCTAGTTTAACTGCAGTGCCAGTCTCATTCACCTTCACATCACCTTACTGTTTTGTCCCGCCTTGTACAACACATTAACGCACACGGTTCACGACTGTGATGTCTTATACAGGAGGCTAAATACGCTGAACTACAGTCTTCTCTGAAACATCAACTACCAGTGTATGGAAACGGCAAGCAAAGTTGCGATTTCCAAATACAGCAGAACAACACCACGTAGCACAGCCACCTGAAAATATGATGAGATTTTAATCTGAATAACCAGAAATGCGTTTGACTACCATGTGTCAAGTCATATGCTTCAAATCTTATCAAATGACCAGGTGTTAAACGGTCCGGTTACAAGGGGTACTTACAGGGTAGTAGTCAGCCACAGCTTTG
The DNA here is from genome assembly GCA_034552555.1 of Semaprochilodus insignis. Classification (NCBI taxonomy): domain Eukaryota; kingdom Metazoa; phylum Chordata; class Actinopteri; order Characiformes; family Prochilodontidae; genus Semaprochilodus; species Semaprochilodus insignis. The sequence continues at coordinate 4,223,293 of CM067498.1, forward strand.
ACTTGTTCATAGTCATCGGCACGTGCTAGCTGGGCCAATCCCTCTGGATAGAGTTTTCCACAGTGTGGGAATAGCTTAGCACGGTCCTCCTTAGACAGCTCCGTCCCGAACGAATTGATGGTGATGATAAAGGCCCTCCTGTCTGCCTCAAACTGGAAAGAGAACACTTTCTTAGAATGGAAATGTCTTTATGATTCAGGACACAGATGTGTGAAATCTGCTCAAGGGAAGTTTGTTTCTACATGGTATAGAATGCAGGACAATGATTTTTGCCAAATCATAATGTTTTGAATCATTGGTCGCCTCATGGTTTATACACCCTGCACTGCTCTCTCTTATTTGGAACACTAAAGATGGCCAAAATGGAAAAAGGGCCACTTAAAACAGCCATCATCATTAATTTTCAGAGTGTGCCAATAAGATCTGAGGCCCTTCTGTGAGAGCAATTATTAATAGGTAGTTAATAGCAACAGTTAAAACATTTTTTGCCGGCAAATGCAGAAACGCTAGCTTGTTAGCACAGCTGACAAACACTTATGATGCTGTTGTGGTTTAGCAACGGAGATAAGCGGCCAGAAACAGCATCCAGCACAAAGAAAGATGCCTGAAATTCCCCAACAGTCCTCACTTTTAAAGGTGTGCCAAACAAACTGTAATATCTGGTAGTATTAAATGTTGTTTGCACCATTCTGTTCATCTAAATTAGTACCTATATGATATAAAGTAGTACCACAATACCTCTAATACTATGATATCATATACCAGAGTATTGCTGAACCTTCACCCGGTCAAACTTATTCTAGGAACTAATTCCTAGAGAGCCATCTAAAACATTTAAAAGGTTTGTTTGAAACTAAAATGGACTGTTTTATTAAACATATTATAAAGTTTGAATAAAAATAAATAAAAATCACAAAAATATGGTAACAGCTTAAAACATGTGGATCAGACCTATCAGAGAACTGCATTACTGACACCCCTCAGTTCAGAATTTGTCTCACTGTCATTGTGATCTACTGTGGCTTTCTGTGGCCTTAATATGGCTTTAATTCAATGTAGTAAAGGCTAAACGCTGAGTAGAGTGCTGAGAAAGCGAGCAGTGCTCAGAGTTGATCCCCGAGTCCCAACATGCATCAGAATGTCGGTGCCGGTGTTCTAACAACCTTACCTGCACATGAGCGGTCCCACAGACCACGTGCTTATCATTACTATTGAAGTGGCTTTAAGCGTTAATGCGGTCGTACCTCAAGTCCACTGTACAGACTTAATATTACTACTCACCCCCTGCAGCCAACCCACAGGAGGTTTCAGAATGGTAGAGGTTTACTTTCATGTTCATAGCCGTGTTTCGCTTTGCGAGGGTGCGGTGGTTTAACGGCAATGTTACCTTGCTGACATAGCAAACACACAGGTCTCCAGCATGTACCTCTCTCAGGTTTTTATTAATAGTCTGATTGAAGTCGGAAAACCCAGTTCAAAGGCCTATGAAGTCTATAAACTACGTTATTTTTCGACAGCTTGTCTCAGAACTAACGTCTTCAGTTGCAAAAGGGATGCAACAACTTGTCCGGCGGGCACATCATGTCGCCAGTTGAAGTGATTTACTAAGAAACTAAGATGTTTACTTGCCTAGGCATAGGGCTTGACAACGTGACTCACTGGAAACCTGGCACCTGACAACGACACCGTATTTCTTCTTTATGTCCAAACTGGCATTCGCTGTGGAATCACGTTATCAACAGCAGATAAGACCATAAAAAGCGAGGTTGGTGCGTTGGTGCTATTCTGACTGGGTGGGAACAGCGGAACTTTGTGGTGAAGGACATAACTGCTTGTTGAATCGCACGGCTTTTTGTGATAGGACAATTAAGTCAAGCGCTTGAGGATTTCTCCAATGGACTACACAGTGACAATTAATGCATATGTGAGGTAGCAAGACAAATACATGTTTGTTTACTTAGTCTCGTTCAAAATTGTGTGGATGCGGTAAAAAATAAAGCACATCAGCTTTGTGACAGCTAATACTGTATGCGTAAATGCTACCCAAGATCAGGACTGCCCAGTTAACACTGGAAGAGGAGTCAACCATCAGGACATTTTCAAGGTATTCACATGACAAACTTTGTACATGTATATTATGTGCCCGCAAGACCAAGATTGACCTGATGGGAGGGGTATGGATTTAGGTTCCCTGTGGCTTTAAACACTATAACTTTGCATACTTTTAAAGCACACTCTGCCAGGTTGCTTGGCTTCTTATGGAACCTTCCCCAGTTCAGGGTCGTAACCTGATGGTTTCCATGTTAGACTGAAACTCTACATCTAATATAACCATGACTGGTTATTCCAGTTATGAGAGTTTCAATCTGCATCACCTGAATAAAGTGCGTTACTTGACTACTTAATTTTTACTACAGAAGTATTATGTAATATTTTCCAGCTTCCTCTTCAGGGTACATAACATCTTGCTGTGCTAGGAAGACATTTACACAATACATTTCATGTTACATTATATTTCATTTTCCTAACACTTGTGCACAAGCTGGAATGGGCCAAACATCCCAGTTATCAACAGTGCAATATTTACAGAATGATGTATCTAACCAGTCATTACTACTGCACGCTGCTGTGGATTACAGGGTCTGTATTAATTATATCAATCTAACATCATTATGACACAAAGTCCTTCTGTGTGGTACTGGCGATACTCGTGATGCATCAAGAAAAGGCATATTTGAACATAATTTAATTTATCAGGACCATGATAACATACTGTGCCATCCTGTCTTCCTCCATAATGAATGATAAAAACAAATCATTAGTTTTGATGCACTGGCTCTATGCCATAGTGCCACATGCCCAATCATTCATGGCAATTTATAATACAATATTAGTGATGACTTTGCTTTCTAGTCAAGAGTTTGCCTTTTTCAGTCAGAAATGTGTTATGAAATAATATCAAATAGATATTAAGGTTAGACCTCAAATGAAAATCTCTAATACTTTAGTTACACTAGATTTTCAAAGTATATCTTTCCCCAAAAAAGACTGATACCAAGAAAGATGCACTGCACACCATAAAGCATAATAATACTGACTTCTGATACTGTGATGAAATGCTGCGATTTACTTATCTTCCTTTCATAATGGCCTAAATGGGCTTTTTACAAAAAACTAAATCAAAATCTTCCACAGATCACTCACTGCTCGATGTGGTTCAGAATTTAGGTCAATGTTTTACAGAAATTGTACAATTTTATTCTTCCAATTCCTCAATAATGGAGCATTAAATCCATTTCAATTGGTATCCAAATATACATCATAGGTCCAAAAGTTTGTGGATACCTGCTCTTTCATTTTTCTCTGGAAATTAAGAATATTAATAAGGAGTTTGTCTACAACTGTCTGACTGTCTACAAAGGCTACAACATTGCTCTTCTAGGAATTGTGGAACATTGCTGTGAGGATTCGTTTGCATTCAGCCACAAGAGCATCAGTGAGGTCAGATGCTGACGTTAGATGATTAGTTCTGGACCATATTGGACAACGTTATTCCAAATCATCCCCAAGATTCTCAGTCCAGTGTTGGGGGGCTTTGTACCCCTCTAGTCAATGCTGAGCACATAGATAAGGAATCACATACTCAGTGATACTGAGATAGACAGTGTGGTTAACAGCATCTGACTGTTTTTGACTAAATTCTCAGAAAAAGGACGTTTTATTGGGCCTTGAAGCAAAAAACAACTCACCTCAAGAATAGGGCACATTGTATCTGCTGTTGTTCCACCTAGATTGGTGCAGAATTTATAGAAGGCCTCGAGATAAGCCTGGAAAAGCACAAAGGGAAGATATGCCTCATTCACAGTTTTGATGGTGCTACTTTCATGATTATTGCTTAAAACTAATTGAGAATATAAATAGATTGTGGGTGTCACCTTGTACAGGGTGTTACGAATAATCTCAATGTTCATCTCATCTAGATCCTGTTCCGAGATGCAGTCTTGGAAGAAAGCAGCTGAAATAAAACAGATGATGGACAGTCATTTAAATGGCACAACGTAAGCAATACCGACTGCTCTGTGAAGCAGATATTTAATTAGGAGAAAACAAAATCACGTTTAGCTCCCACAAACGCACAGAATAACAGCTCTGCGTATGAAAAATGATTTCTCACCTAGCGGAGTGTCAACCAGGATAGCATTGTAGAGCTCAGCTGGGGTCTGAGCAATGTTGACAGCCTCCATCTGCTCAAAGCTGCCCAGGGGGTGACATTTGGGCACCAGCTCTGAGATGGCCCTCTGGTGCAGAGTGCCCGTGATCAGGAGGATGACATTATCAATCATGTAGCTGTATCTGCATGACCAAGCAAAGAGCACAGTGTATGAGGACATCCAGTTCTCATCTGTCAGATCTTAAGTGATGCTTGGGAGGGAGGCACCTCCTACTGGCCACAGGTAAAATTACAAGGTCTTGTTAAAATGAACACAACCGAAAAGAAAAGAAAAAAAAAAAACATGTATATCAGGGAAAAAGTCTGGCATAGTGACCAAATGCCTCACTGCCTGGTCTGGCAACTGCACCGTCTCAGACCGCAGGACCCTACAGAGGATTGTGTAGACAGCTGAAAGGATCACTGTCTTTACCCACCACTGACAGCTCTTACCACAAGTGCTGCATCCACAAAGCTGCCTCCCATGGACTACTCAACATCCTGCCATCTGGTACCAGAGCACCCATTTTACCACTACCACACTCTACAACAGCTTCTTCCCTGAGGCAGTCAGATTACTGAACATCCTGAGGCCCCGTAACATCCACCTGGACTAATCTAGACTGGACTTCTCCACATCACACATACCTTCACCAGCTCTGTGCACCTGTACTTTAATAACTTTGCAAGTTCAATGTTGCTATGAGATCCACATCTTTTGTACAGCTGGCGTGTGCACTAGTTCCTTCATCATTTACGTGTTTTTGACGCCCGTCCATGTGCATATATACATATGTAACACCCGTTTATGTGCATTCTGTGGTCTTATCTATTTACTGTGCATTCTATACTTGTTACACAGTATGATGTACTACTGTGTGTTGTGCCAGGGGGGTAGAGGAATGACCTTTCATTGTAACGTATCCAAGTTACACTGCGGAAAGATGAACACTGTTTGCCTTTGCTTGGCTTTATTCCCCCTTGTGCTGGGTCCACAAAAATAAGCAGAGCATGGGTTACCCAGGACTGATTTCAGAAAGGCCTGCCCCATCTACTACTGCCAAGACATCAGTAACAGAAGATGTTGCTGTATCTGGTACGAAGGAAATTGATAAATAAAGTATCTATCTATATATATATATATATATCCATCTATAGCAAAGGTACATGGATATACATCTTTGAGCCCCTGTACAGAAGTCTGCGTGAGCACATCTGAAACCTCTGCTGCAACGCAACACGATAGCCAAGCACAAAATCCTGCCTATGACTGCTATATAGATGTTTATGATGAATCTATGACCACTGACACACAGGTCATTCATTTTTACGGCTGATTTCATTACAGCCAAATGTCAGTTCAAACCTTGGCTCTATTAGCAACAGTAGCAATATAAAGATCATCACTTCAAAACACCGAGCTGTCATTTTAAATGAGTATGCTTCCCCTGCTCACTTTATTCACATCACACAATTTGAACACAAACCAGCCTGTGATAAAGCGCGTCTCTCAACCTGACAATATTCCGTAGTAGGGGGCACGTTTTATGGGTAGTGTCGGGCAAGTAGTCAAGAAGCCTGGGAGAAATTCGGTCAGCACAAGAGTTCTTTTCCCCTTCACCTTTATTTACACACCAACGAATACAGATATTTACATATTTACACGTGTGCACACACTCGGAGAAGAAATAAAACGAAAAAGGTACTCTCTACTAACTAGAGATTTAATAACTGATCAAATAATTGATTTAATAATTGATCAAATGACTGCCAAGTAGTATGGATCCTACACCTGTTCACATTCAGTCCTTGCTGTACTGAAAAGAACCCCCGAGTAACGCCACATGTAAGTGGGTTGCCCCTCGGCTGGGCTAAACCATTAGTGGCCTGAGGTAATACCGGAGTTCTCAACATTGGTTTTACCTCCTCTTCTGCAGAGGTTGGACTCACCCAGGTAGGTAAAACTAAGATGAACCCTTCAATTCTCTTTTGACCCTTTAGGTTGATCAGTTCACAGGTAAGTATATACAATCACTAGTTGTTCTGTGATGTGTACGGGCCTTACATCATCACACAGCCAAACTATAACTTGGGTGGCTGGCAAAAACCTGTCACTTCCAATCTTGGCTAATCCAACCCCATGTTATCTGGGCTAACGCTAACTCTGTGTAGATACTGTGTAACTGTGTCTAAACTCACGTGATGAAATCCATGAAGCTGGCCAGAGGCTCATACGACTGGTTCCTCATGTGGCGGAACTCCACCACCATCTTCTCCTTCAGCTTGTCGTCTATGACCGACACAGTGAGAGGAGACGCCTCGTTGGCCAGAAAGCTTCCATAGTCCGTGCTCTGCAGGTGCAGCTTCAAATCTGGGGAGACAAGAAAAGACACAAACTCAGAGATCACGAAATAAGGACTGCTCCCAAAAGTACAGGGCTGAGAATCTCAGCACCATATTCATTTAGCTGACCAACAAAACATTTTATTGTCAAATATGGTGGTTTTGAAACAGTTGGAAAGAAACGGTCAGCAGACTAGTAACTGTTTTTTTCACCCAAGGTTGTGATAGAACTGTTTCCAGTTCCCCAAAATGAAGACTAGAAAAATTCCAGTGATTCAGACAGAGGCAGAGGAAGCTGCTGCTTTAAGTGTGAAAGCAGGATCAAACTGACTTGGCTAACGTTTTATGAGCAAACACTTTACAAGCGCGTCAATGGTAATTATTTTCCAACTATGCAGATTGTATCTTAAAGATATTACTGTATGCAGCATAGCTGGACACCAAAGATGTCATACCCCATATCACATGACCAGTTAGCTAGCTAGCATAACACTGCTTTCCGTAAGCTGTGGACGAAGGACTTCAAAAACGAGCTATAAACTGAAGATAAATACTTTAGCCCTAAACCAGTTTTCTTGCTTATACACATTAATCCTTAAAAACATGAACTATTCGGGAGGGTTATCAAAATAACGCGATAGCAACATAAGCTAGCTAGCTTACCTGCTAGCCAACCGAGCTAGGAATGGTTAACGACGTTATGCAGAGAGCTAAAACAGGCATGTCGCTGCACATTCAGCTCTTACATATTCATGTTTGAAAGGATAAAGTCTAGTTTTGGAGGCGAAAAGGACGTCAGCTACATAAAACCCAATGTCATTGAATTCACAGGGGACGCGTCAAATAGCTTTGTAGCTGGCTAGCTAGCTAACGTTAGCTATGCTAACAAGCTAGCTAGGCTTCTACACAGGGCATAAAGGTGCTTTGCGATCAAAAATAAAATTATATAATAAAATAATGAAGACAAGCTGATGTCGTAATCCCTATTTGAAGCGGCAATAGGAAACAGAACAGTGGTCAAGACGACCGTAGCTATAAATCTAGCTAGCTATGTTTCCGACATAACGTTAGCTAGCTAGCTGGCCCTGCGGGCTAACGAGTAAACCCTCACCTTCCAGTGTTTCACACTGAACGAGGTTGAGATAGTCTCCCTGAGAGAGGATGCCGGCCTTGAAACCTCTAACCAGCCCCTCCAAATAGCCATTATCCACGTTAAAATACAACTCCGAGAAGGGCATGTTGGAATGTGTACAGGATGAGTATAGTCCTGGGTGAAGGGGTCCGTCTGTCTCCGCTGTGTTGAGGGATGAATCCGGCTGGAGAGAGACGCTCATGTGACAGACCACCTGATCTGGTCATAATGACGTAGAACGACCTGAGCGCAATTTCCATCCGCTCCATTAGAAGAAGGAGAGAAACAGACACGAAGTCACCGTCACACATCTGCGGACAGCATGTGTGTTACTGAGTCAGTTCCCATGAATGAACAGAAGAGAGACGACATCTGGACTAATTGTTGTTGTTAATTAAAAAAAAGTTCTTTGTAAGCTTCTTACGTTTCCCTTCGCTCTTCCCCTCGCGTCTCCTCCATAATTCCGTTCGCAGTCTCCTCCATCATTCCCCGCGCAGTCTCCTCCATATGCAGCGACAAAATATGCACATGTATATATACATATGTAATTACTGCACTGGAGAAGTAGCCTGACTGTGTTTTACTGTACAACTCTGTATTGGTAAGTTGAATTGGAAAGAAATGGAAATAATGGATTATATACAGTGAATAAATATATGCATAGTTTGTCTTGAATATGGAAAAATTGTGAGGGGAATACTATATACATATATATAATGTGTGTGTGTATAAAATTGTTGCTTGTCATAATAATATCATTTTAATGAATTATTATATATTATATAAAAATAATAATTGTTATTCAGCAATAAGCAATTCAAAAAGTAGTACAAAATGAAATACTGTAAACTAGACACCAAAACTCTTTAACAGTTTACAGTATTTTGGGAAGGACAAAGTCATGAGATGAGGATAAATCTAAAAGTTTTATTAAATTATAATCAATTAAATAATATTTTTCTGTTTATTGGAATTACTATTGATAGCTGTTATTTAGCAAGATTTGATTATTGCATTTTAAAACTGAGTGATTGTGGAATTGTGTTCGTTCCTATTTTAATTCCTGTGAAATTAACGGATAATCTAAAGAGCGGCTGCTGTTTACTGATTAAATGAAACAACAAAAATGGAAGCTTTATATATATATATATATGTGTGCGTGTATATATATATAAAGCAGAGCATGATATGCCATAAATATGCCTTTTAAATTCACCAAATCACCACCTCTTTATTTGAACTTGTTCTTGTTTGTAATGAGATATCAGGGAAATTCTGTATATACTAATCAACACTATCAAAATATAATTTTTAGTATTTATTCCTATAAAACAGCATATTTTGTTGATGTCTATTTCTACCCTGATACAAATTTGGATCCTTGTCTGTTTATATGTAAGTTTATTCTGTTCTGTCTCGTCTTGTGTGTGTTTGTGTGGGAATATTGTTCCGGTGAGGAGCCTCTATTATCTACTACCATAATCACTTATAAGCAGTAAAAGCTTAAGTATTAAAGAAAGCAGGTGTGTGATTTAGAGTATAGGACATCTTGTTGACCATCTTGAATGTATGTTGCCATTTTCCAAATGCTCTATGCCAAGAAATAAACACTGATGTCCCATTCAGCCAAAAATAACCTTAAGTGCAGGAATAACTGTTATTTCTTTCCAGTGGACAAGAAATGAAATGAAAGCTTCTTAATTTAGTCCCAGGAAAAGCTGGCTATGGTTAGAAACAGACGCATGCTCTTCCAGGGGATTGTCTGTCTGATGGTTATCAAGCTTTTATTCCGTTTAGAAAACAATATCCAGCAAAGTGTGCGGTTCCTTGCTTCGATGCGGCTGGAATTTGACCTAAAATGTGATCATTTGGTTATTTCAAAACACAGAAGTTCACATTCAGCGCATAAGGAATCTCATCGGTATCAGATTATTCTATCCACGTTTAAGCTGAACTCGTTTGCTATTACAGTGTACCGATTCACAGTCCATTCAAAGCAATTTGCTGGATGTATGTACACATACTGTCGGTTCATATTCATCAGAACAAACCACAGTGACTGACTGTGCTGACTGGAAAAATATCAGTTTAATTCAATTAATTTAATTCAGTTCAATTTTTATTTCAATGCAATCTTGCTTAATGGTCACAGTCAAACATCCCATAAATTTGGCACATCACTATCTATTTGACATATTTCCTTTCCATTACTCAAATTCTGATAAAAACAAGAACCACTGAACAGGACTGATTGAAGTTGATGTGCGGACCCATGAACGTTTTATTACTCGTTCTCTGTATTTGCAATGCGTGGGTGCTTCACTGCGTCACCCATTAAAAAGACCTGGCGAAGTCACCAGTTCATGGAGAATGTATTAATCTCATTGCTTCCGCCAAGTACTGCAGTGTTTACCGAGCAGTAATGAACATCAAATGGAAGAGAAGAAATGAAATGGTCACTTTGTACTCTGTCCAGTCTCCACACACACACACAAACACCAGAGTTCCGCTCCCTCAACTCTGTTTAAAGAGACTTGATGAGTTCGGACTGTGTTTTCATTTGTTGGTAATTTTTGGGAAGACTGATTGATGCAGAAGCGGGAACTCTGGGAACTTGGGCTGAAGTTCATGGAAACTTCGGCCTAAGGCTGGACCACCTTTGGTGGTGATGATTGCGAGAACTTCATCACAGGAAATGGAAGGTACAGATGTGAATTTATAGGGCAATAGAGCGGAAGGAGGAAGGTTCTCAAGCGCATACCTCCCCCCAAACGTCAGTTATTCTATTCCATTTTGGGAAGACTTGATAATGGAAATATGACAACCTGCTCAAAACTCCATCCCGGTCCTAGAGACCCCATAAACTAGAGCTGTGCCATGTTTACTTCTTTTTCAGTACTGTAATTTGAAGATTAAGACAAACTGAAATATAGGTATACTTTTGGCTGCCATGTTGGAGATATGAGAGTTTATCTCAACAGCAACTGTATACACTCATCATCAAAGCAACAGCTGCACAAATAGTTGCACCCAGGAATCAACCAACAGGAATGAAACTTGGTGGGTAGGTTTGACATTGTGAGACATGCCAATGACTTTCAGTCATGTGACGTTAGCAAGGATGGGCCTTATTGCTGTACGTGACTGACCCAACAGCCATGACCGCAGACATTCAGCGAGCAGTGATGCCCTCCACGTCAGCGTCACCAATACAGCAATAGTGTCATGACTGTCATGGAGTGACTCAGAATAGCAGTGGAGCATCTTCAGTGACGAGTCCTGCTCTTGTCTTGGTGCAGACGCCCAACGAATCTGTGTGTGGAGGCATTGTGGTCAGCGCCAACATGAACGGTTAGTTGTCACACGTCCAGAAGGCCTGGTGTCACTCTACCTATGCCCCTACCGCACAGCCTGCAGGAACTATGTGAGAGTATTCAAGCTGCATGGGATGGATTATCACAGGACACCATAAGGAACCTCTACAACTCCATGCCGAGATGTCTGGTTTGCTGCGTCAGCAAAACATTTTCATCATGGGCGTAAGTTTGCAAATAAACACTGGGGACTTTTGGAGTGGAGTCATATTAAAGAGTTATACTTTATTCCTAGCTTTAGATGATTCTGAGGTGCGTCGTAGAGGCTACAACCCCAAGACGATGTTAGGCGTGCTCACATTTGATTGGCCTAAAGGGAGGGGGCTGACTGCTCTGACTGCTTACTTCATGACGTGCAAATATCAAACTTACTGTCAGAATCACAGCAGAGGAGAGCTGATCAATGAGCTAATAGTAAGTTCTAAGAGAGGTGTTAGTCCATATACCTCAAGCATGAGTGAAAATGCAGTCTTCCAGAGGACTTAGTCCAGTTCATCTATTGCCAATACTGCACTGCTCACATAACATGATTCCCATAGTCCATGCCAAGACATTCTGTACTTTCCCACCAAAAATGTCCCTACAAATGTTGTGACCAACTGGACAAATGAAGAAAACCTTCAGAGAGATAGCACAAATCATTAAGTGTGCCCATCCAACTATTTGGAACATTCTTCAAAAGAACCAGTTTATGAATGTCCTGGTCAGTTTGGAAACACAAAGCCCCAGAAGATGATGGAAAACAACTGTGGTGGCTGAAGCATTCTTTCCCCGGTGCACAAAAACCACTTCACAACAGTGGACCAAATCAAGAACACCTTCCAGGGGGTTGGCTGGTCTATGTCAAAGTCAGCAACCAAGACTTGTACCAGAAGGATGGGAAGGGAAGAGAAGAGCATGGAGAAAGGAAAGAACTGCTCATGATCCAAAGCATACCACCTCGTCTGGAGTTGGTGTTACGGCATGGGGAGGTATTGCTGCTAGTGGAACTGGTTTCCTTGTATTCATTGATGATGTGACTACCGCCAAAAAGCAATCAATCAGCAATGCAGCAATGAACGCTAAAGCATATACGGCTATATCGATGGCTTAGATTCAAACAAATGCTTCAACTGCGCTTCACAGTGCAAACCAAAAATTAAATAAAGCATACAGCAAAGCAACCCAAGACTTTCCTAAGATAAAGAAGAGGAGACGTCTGCAATAACCAAGTCAATCAACTGGTCTTTATGTAGTCGAGCTTTCACTTCACTCACTGAAGGCCAAACACTCCAAGAATAAGCAGGAACCAAAGACAGCTGCAGCAGAAATCTGACAGAGCATCACCAGGGACGAAAACCTTTGTCTTGTGATGTCTATGGGTTCCAGACTTCAGGCAGTCCCTGGCTGCAAGGGATTTTCAACAGGGCATTAAAAAAGACAATTTCATTTATGATTGTTAGCTAGCTTGTCCACTTACTTTTGAACTCTTAAAAACGATTGGTCAAGTTAGCTTACCAGACAAAAAATGAGTCACCTGTCACTGAAACATACCTAATAGTGTGTAATACCTCCACCAGCACCAATAACAGCTGTGACTGGATTTGGCATGGACTGGACAAGTTTCTGGATGTAGGCCACATCAGTGTTCAGACACTCTTGCATCAAAGCATTGCGCGGTTGGGCCAGATTTGGTGGATGCCTTTCCTGGCACAGCTTTGAGGAGAATTTATTGTAGACTGGGATTTTAGCCACTGCTGGTAGACCTGTGTGAACGTACACTTCCATACACCTTGGGGTTGCTAGGTAGTGCACCTATGCTTTATATATGTATGTGTATTGTTCTCTCTAGGTATCAGCACTGTGTCTGAGCTCATGGCGAGTTTTGACTCTAACCTTTTTATACTAGCTGGGAAACATTATCCAATGGAACGCTAAGCACGGTTGTACGTCGCTCTGGATAAGAGCATCTGCTAAATGCCTATCTGCAGATTCAGCTACGATTTAAGATTTAATCCCTTATTGATCCCACAGTCTTCTGCATTTAACCCATCCGTGAAGTGAAACACCCACATACGCACACACTACTGAATACACACACTAGGGGGCTGTGAGCACACTTGCCCAGAGTGGTGGGCAGCCCTATCCACGGCGCCTGGGGAGCAGTTGGGGGTTAGGTGCCTTGCTCAAGGTTCAGGGAATCGAACCGGCAACCCTCCGGTCACAAGGCTGGCTCCCTAACCTCCAGCCCATGACTGACTTCCTTCACACTATGGTCTTTGGCACGCCCGAATGAAATCACCGCTTTTAGCTAATCATTAACATCTGCTTTGGAGCCATTTTCCACACATGGAGCGAGACATTCACTGCACTGTACCACCTCTTCTCAATCTATGGATCCCCTCACTCAGACCCCGAAGGTATTTGTAGCCCCATCATCCTCGTGTCGCACCATCTGCAGGAACCTGAAGTTCCAATCACCTTAAACATGCAAGGTGACTCTTTTTGGTCTGGTGAGCTTATGAAAATGGTGAACTTATGAAAATACACCATCCACCCAATTTGGATGTAAATGTCCTCAGACTTTGAGCCCATATACACAGTTTAATCCGACATGGATGTGTTGGACAGTTAAAACAACAATGACTTTGTCAATGTCCAAATACTTTTGGACATAACTGTCCCCTTTAGTTCTACATGTCAGGTGGGTATGTATGCGAGTATGTGTGTGTCTATCAGTGCGTGTGTGTCTAAAAACAGCAAGAGGCATAAGAGACCACTCCTCCGCTGGCTGATTAGGATCATGAGGCCCTCCTCCTAACCCAGGGACTCTTATAAAGGAGCGAGCGGTGCACACCCTTAACCGAGGGGTCAGGAACACTGCAGGTATGAGACATCACACACACATGCATGTAGAGACATAGGCAAAAAAGCATGCACACATTCACACAGTGCACACAGCCTCTGGGTAAACACGTTAGCATGTGTTTCAGTCAGCTTTAAGCCTCACGTAAGAAGTTAGCTTGCGCTAAGGGCCGCTTTCCCGGACACAGATTAAGCCAAATCCTGCACTCAGTTACGCTGTTTATAGTGTTTCACTTTTTTTTAAATCTTTATTTTTACTTCAGAACTGCTTGTAATCTGCATCTGGGAAACCAGGCTCACGGTAAGTGCTTGGCTTTGAGACTGCTGCAGGCGTCTTGATGAATGTGCCCTTTTATATTAGACACATAGTTAATATTGTTTGGTCCCATTTACAGCAATTTAACTTAATAAATAATGTTATTTAGGTTGATAGATTGTTATTTTTATGGCAAAGTGTCAGCTCTGGCTGCTTCTTGAACAGATTCTACAGTTTGATTAATTGTACTTGGTCTCCAAAACTTTCCCTTTTGCTTTTTTTCAATCTACCACCAGGCTGAAAGAGTGACAAACACCTCTCTGTATCAGTGGCCATGTTGAATCTCATAATCTTCTGCTGGCTGAGCCTCAACATGATGCAGGTGGCGTCCGGTCTCGTCCGCACTAACCGCATGGAGGACTCGCGTCCAAGCATAAGGAGGACGGACAGTTCATTTTTCCCAGACATTAGTAAGTAGAAGAGGTCATATGTACTTTTAGATACATTTGTGTGCAAAATTTCACCCCAAGTCAACATTTTTTCTTCCCAATAGATTGAATTCAATAAATATAGAGTACTTTTGAATTCGACTGGGTTCTCTGTACAGGATCTCTTAACTTAAATCCACTTTGAATATCAGCCAAATCTAATTCGACTAGGGGTGCTCAAACTTTGCGTAAGACCACCTATGCACCTTTAAACAGCAGGTGGTTTCAAAAAGACCAGAAACTAAATGTGATAATAAGACTGAGGGTCAGGTCATCACCAAGATGATGGAAAACAAATGGCTGGAGAGCTACAGCACTAGTTCAAACTGGTCCTCACACTGTAAACAATACAACCTAAAAAATGTATTATCAGATAACATGTTCTCTGTGGTAGATGTCTTCAACCTGGTTCTCAGCCTCCCCCAAGACGCTCCATGTTAGTTCTTCATCCCTGTGAATTGTGAGTTAAATTGGAGCAAAGATATACACTGTAATAGATATACAAAGGTTTACACTGAGCTTGAATAAACCTAATTCTTTTGCTTGTAACAAATCAAAAGTGTTTTTTTTTTCGGTTGGACCAGTGAAACACTTTTCACAGTGCATGGTCCCCCGAATCTACACTGTAAAAAGTGGTTTGTTGGTCCAACCTAAAAAAATGTCTCTAATTTGTTACAAGCAAAATAATTAGGTTTATTCCACCTAAAAAGGACTTTGAACAAATGGTTCCTTCAGTCAAAGGACTTTTTGAGTTGAATAAACCTTCAATTCAATCGCTTGTAACAAATTAGAGACATTCTTTTAGGTTCCACTTTTTACAGGGCATACCTTTGCTCCAACGTTACTCACAACGCACAGGGATGAAGCACAAATGTGGACCGTCTGGGGGGAACCTCAGAACTGGATTGAAGACACCTACCATTGAGAAAGTGTTAGCTAATCTTACACTGTAAAAAGTGTAACCTAAAAAGTAACTCTGATTTGTTACAAGCAATTGAATAAGTTTTACTCAACTCAAAAAATGACTTTGATTGAAAGTATTGTTTGTTAAGAATGTTTTTTAGGTTGAATAAGCTTAATTTATTTACTTGTAACAAATTAGAGTAACTGCTGTAGGTTGGACCAACAAAACACGTTTTACAGTGTAGAAAATCAATCAGTAAAACATGTAATTTGTCAAAAACCTGTGCATGGGACCGTTTATATAGACATATTTCAACAGAATATTGAAATATATAGAGGACGTGGAGAAAGTGACGTGTGCAGAGTAAGACCATTTTATAAGGCTAATCCAAAGGGACCACCAATGAAGCAGCCTGTGCTTGACGGGAGCAGTTTTCTTGGAATAGCTAAAGTAAATCAAATCTAGTTTCTGCTACTTTTCTAAGCCAGATTCCACCATTGACAGCATAATTCAGTCGCTTCATGATTCATTCTAGCAGAGTGCTTAATGTGAAGGGGTCAGTTGTACGGAAGCCAGATTTCTTTACAGTGGTGGTGATGGGAACCAGTTGTCACAATGTCTTCAGCACAAACATAGTCATTTTACTTACTATCCCAAACCACCAGTGACTTACACATGCCTTTTGATATTTATATATTAGGTTAATAATGGTAAAATAGTGGCAAATCTGAAAAACAGCTAAAATCACAGGTGACAATCTTGCCTCACGTAGTCCTGCATGTACCTCTCCACTATGAACAGCTTTTAAAAAATGTATTTTAGGCCAAATTTATTGTTGAATCGTGCCTCAGGCACTAGGCTGTGTATTCATAACCAGTTTATGTAATAACATTCTAAGATGTAGCTTTTAGAGGCATTGAACACTTTGGATTTCTGGTTCCCATCACCACCACTGTGGACAGTTGTAACTCTCTTGGACAGAAAACCATGACTTTGTGACTTTGTGTGCATGTACCTTTTGGAAAGATATGGATACCCCTTTAAAACCTGTGATTCTCAGTTAACAATGAATGTAAAATCGAATACATATTTGATGGAACAGTCCACGCTTCAGATTGAAATGCTCTGATGCTGTTTTATTTGCCGTTTTGTTTCGAAGCTGTGCAAGACTCAGTTCCCGGAGTGGATCCAGTACGGCCCAGGATCGATTCAGTGGAGGAACAGCTGCTGGTGGATCCCGTTTCCTATGATGAGGTACGCTTGTAATTACCACCTTAAAACAGAATCATGCTTTCTTTCCTATGAAGTGAGATTGCTTAAGGAAAAACAAATGCTTAAGGAAAAACAAATTTCTTGGAAGCTGAAGTGTTTTTTGTCTGTGTGCATGTGCTCGATAGAGCTTGTGCTCAGTGCGACAGTGGCATCAAATGATTCAAAGAAAGAAGCTGCTTGTTCCCGTGCTGTTATAAATATATAGCCTGTGGGTGACAATACATGAAAAAAATACCAATTCCAATAGCAACTTTTTGGCCAGAAGGAATTCTGTTAGCCTTAAATCATGCCTATTTAATTATCTGTTGTGTATAGTCATATTATATTTGACAAAACTGATGATTAAGTTACTGCTATAACCAGTAATATGCTGATTTTATTGGTATAATAAATCCTTATGTACAGTTATGGACTCTTACATAACTCTGGCAGAAACATATAATATGATTTGATGCAGTGGATCAATGTACATGGAACCCTTTATATGCCAACTGAACTACACTGATTTCTAAATGTTATAATAACCATAATGAGTTATAATGAACTAAATTGAACCAACTGTATTTATCACCTGGGGCAGACCATAACAAGGCACAAATAAAGCTCATTAATAATAGAATGTCTTTCTTTCAAGGCTATTGACTTTTGGAGTTAATGGATATTTTAAACTTTAGGAATTCAAAGGAAATTAAATAACACTTTCAAGTATATACTGCCTGGAAATGAGGTCAAAGGATCTTAAAATCAGCTTACAGCAAAAAAAGAAGAATTTTAAGATATATCAGCTGGATATAGGATTATTTGACTTGCCAAGATATCGTTTTTGCAATGGATACTCTATTTCATCGTGAGCTGGTGCGTTAAAGCTACATTTCCATGGTATAGGTTATTAAAAACGTCAGCAGTACTCATATATAATGTATTAATCCAGAGTGCCTCTTTTTGCTCATTTGTGCTTATATTATTTTTTTCAAAAACCTATTAAAATTTAATTTAAATTCACTGGGATTGCTAGGGCGTGGCTAAACAGTTACTGTGGTATCACTATACTGGCAGAAAATGTTACTTATTTTAAGAAACTTGCTTGAAATAAACCAAATTATCTCCCAATATAGTGCGGAAACAAGTAAAAACTGCCTGGAAATGAGGTTAAGTAATCTTAAAATTAACACTCTAATAATAAGAATTTTAAAATATGTCAACTAGACATAAGATCATTTGACTTGACCAAGATATTAGTTTTTGCTGGGTATACACCATTTCGTGGTTAGGAGGTGTATTAAAGCTACATTTTCATTGAAAGGTTTGTAAACAGGTTGTTTAAAAAGTCTGCAGTGCTCATACTGTATTAATGTAATACTCCAGAGTGTCTCTAATTGCATATTTCATCTGCTGCTGTTTAAAAACGAATACATTAAAATGAAATTAAATTCACTGGTATTGCTAGGGTGTGGCTAAATGGTTACTATGGTATTACTATCCTAGCAGAAAAGGTTACTTATTTTAAGAAACTTGCTTGAAACAAGCCAAATTATCTCCCAATATAGTGAGGAAACAAGTAAAACAAGTAAAGAATGGCTGCAAATGGGGTTAAATAAAACTGACTTACTACAGTCTTAAAATAAGAATTTGACTTGCCAAGCTGTGTGGTTGCTGTGTTATCCCAATTAGTAGGTGTGGCATTCCAGGTGGTTGCCATTGTGTTGGTAATAGACACAAGACCACAACTGTAGCGTTTTGACATAAGATGGGCACACAAAGTTTTTGGCCACACAGTTTCGCCATTGATGTATATGGAAACAACTTTATTGGTTGCAACACACTGAAACTATATATCCAAGAAGCCAAAAAGCTGTACATAAGCCCACATATCACAATCATATCATATCACTCAATTCCGGAGTGTCCTACTTAAGCCCTGGATCAGTACATTTCAGACTTGGTGATGCACAGAATCCTTTATTACAGACGTGAATCATTGTGTGGTCAGATATTTGCAAGCCTGCTAATTATAGCGCCTTGTGACCTTTCCTTCAGTACCCACAGGATGTGGCTGATGCAGTGCAGCTGCAGAGGAGAGGCACGCGCTCCCCGGGCCGCTGCATCCCCCACCAGCAGTCCTGCCTGGGCCACCAGCTTCCCTGCTGCGACGCCTGCGACACCTGCTACTGCCGCTTCTTCAAAGCGTTCTGCTACTGCCGCAGCATGGACCACACCTGCAAACACGGGCGCGCCTAGCATCGAGTCCGGATGAGGTGCTGGTAGCTGTAAATGTGCAGACGACACGTGCGCATACTGGCGCACGCACACTAACGCACGTCAGTATGCACACACGCGCATGCACAGGTGCAAAACTGACGAAAAACAATTAGCAAAAGGTTCATTTGAATGTATTGAACTACAGTAACGTAAACCGTGCATCATACCTCAATATTATCTGCGGTTTTGTAATTGTTTATATATGCACACATATTATTTTAGTGTAGATCCTTTTGGAATCTGTTACAGGGAAAAACTAACATTGAATATTGTGACGTTCTATTTATGATGCTGTTGTAAGATTGTTCTTTAGACAGAGTGAAATGTGGTTCATTGCAGGCACTATGCAAAAAATGATATCTTGGCAATTAAAATAATCCCATATCCAGTTTATATATCTGCACGTTCTTATTTTACTGCTGTTGTAGGCTTATTATAAGAGTATTTATCTGATTTCCAGACATTTATATATGTTTTAAGTGATTTTAGTTAGCCAAATTTCATTACTATATTGGCAGAAAATTGTACTCATTGTAAGGAATTTGCTTGAAACAGGCAAAATTATCTGCCAATATAGTGAGGCTTACTGTTGGCTTACTGAAATCACTTAAAGCTAAGTAAAGACTGCCTGGAAACCAGGTACATAATCTTAAAACTAGCTTATGTCAATCTCAGAATAAGAATTTTAAGATATATTAACTAGATATAAGATTATTACTTGCCAAGCCTTTCGTTTTTGCGGTGTATACACCATTCCGTGGTGAGCCATTGTATTAAAGCTATGTTTCCATTGACGGGTTTGGAAACAGGTTAGTAAAGAGTCAGCAGTACTCATACTGTATTAATGTAATACTCCAGAGTGCCTCTTATTGCTCATTTCTGCTTCTGCTTTTGTACATATTCCCCTCTGAACTAGCCTGAACATAACCGTGTGTCGTCAATAAATAATGGGCAAAGCACGTGGATGTGTTTGGCTCGGTTTTTGTTTGTTACTTGATTTGGTTTTCGGCATGATCCCATGGGATCTGACACTGTAGGACTGTTTTAGCTGTTGCATAAGCTACAGTAATGACATCTTACAGGGGAATCCTACCCAGGAACAACACTAGCTGGACAGCTCTATGATCATGGTGATTAAAACAGCAACAAGAACAAGAACAACAACAACAACAACAACAACAACAACAATAATAATAATAATATTAATAATAATGAGCATTGTGATAACAGCTCTATTAAAATGATTAAACCCATGCTAGCAACAAGTAACAATAATAATGTATGCCATCTATCTGTACAATTTATTGACTGTTTGCTGTTTTGCTCTTCCAGACACCCACAGACATGCACACACACTCATCTTCAAAGTGCGTGTTTCACGTGTCTGTGAGTCTGATGAAACAAGCATAAAGTGGCTCTTTGTGGATCCCTCTCACCCGAGGCTCAGTAAAGCTAGAGCCAGCTGACTTATTCCCACTCCTATTAAATAGGCGTAATACATGTCCCGAGGTTTCCCAATGGGTGACCCCACTTGGGGTAACAAGATTTCAGAACTGTACTGATGCGCTACCAAACATGCCTACTGCCATTCATATGGAATAAATAGAATCGAATAGAACGGATTAAAAGTCATGTAATTCTGAGTTATAACAAATTAATTTGATAATTTGAATTTCCCTCTGGGATCAATAAAGTATCTATCTATCTATCTATCTATCTATCTATCTAAACACAGCGGTCTTCTGGTTTCTGGAGAGCGAGTCAGTGATAGTGGGTGAGTCAGTGATAGAGGGAGAGTCAGTGATGGAGCATGAGCCAGTGGGTGGAGTGCGTGTGAGTGATGGAGGGAGAGTCATGGATACGTCTCAACAAGGAGTTGTAGAGGTTCCTAATGGCGTTGTGCAAATGACAAATACACTTGAAACTTGAACTTGTTGAGAATGGTCATCCATGAGTTTTAGTGATGTAGGATGCAGGGCTAGCCTGATGTCTGTCATGCTTTCAGTTTTATAGTTCAATAGAGTAGATTACCAGTTTATTCCCATACAAAGTTGCCATTTCTGGAATATGAGGCTTCAGTATGACAGTGGTGATATACAGCACATAGCTCAAATTGTATGGCAGCCTACCCGATACACCTAGGAAGTAAGTGGTCCTAAGTGGCCATTCGGTGCAGATTTTGGAACTATGAATGAACCATATTGAGCTTGATTTTTTCCTGCAGACCTAAAGGCTATATTTGAAGGAGTAAGAGGTCAGTTGAATATTAAGATATCAAAGCATCTTTATTGATGACGTTGAATCCAGACAGTTGAAGACAAATTTAGTTAGCAGCGATGGTCTGATCCATCCATGCGCGGAGCTCAGTCACACGGGCATACACTCCGGGCGTGGTGGTCGAGCAGGTGCTGCTGCCCCAGGACACGATACCAACCAGGGTCCAAGCTCCAGCCTTCTGACACACCAGAGGACCGCCAGAGTCACCCTGAAACACACACAGTACATTGTATCATTTGGCAAATGTAGCATTATCAGTCTTCCTCAAGAACTCTTATTAGTATAACGTGGCATGCTTGTAGAGGCAGTGAATCAAACCTCCTAACTAAGTCTTCCTCTTAGTTTGTGCAGTGCTGTTGCTCTCTACACTGTACTGACCATCACTGGCATATAGTGGAAAACCAGACTTGTAAAAGGCTCAGTTTAGCTAGTCTTGTTTGTGCTTCCTTAGATCTGATGGTTTACCATGCAGGAGGAAGCTCCAGAAGCTCCAGCACAGATCATCAGGTCAGTGATGTTAGTGCCCCAGTAACGCTTGCACTCATCATTGGTCAGCAGAGGAAGAGTAGCCTGCTGGAGCAGAGCTGGGGTATCAGGAGCTGTAATGTAGAAGAAAACAAGCGATAAGCTGACAAAGCTGAAAATATGGGTTATTTAAGTAATATTATAGTGATATTCAAATGAAATTATAGCATCTACATCTGAATGAAGTGATATTTTTTTCTGAAAAAAAAAACATTAATAGTTTAGCATATTAGCTATATGACTGGGATGTAACAGAATACAAATATTAAGTATATCTATGAGAATACAGAAATTTTCTGCATTCAGTACAATAAGTTACCTTATGTAAAAGCAGTATTCAGGGTGCAGTTAGAATACAGAAGAACAAGTATCTCCAAAATGGCAACTTTACAGGAGAGGGCAAAAACCTAATTTAGCTTTAATGTAAGTCAATGGAACCAGACTTTTTCCAATCAAGTGTGGGCAATTTCTCTTGGTCCATTAATAATTAAATTTCCATACAGTGTAAACGGCTACTAGCGAGTTCAGATAATGCATAAAAAACCAACATACCATATATATACATATATATATATATATATATATATATATATATATATATATATATATATATATGAGAGAGAGAGAGCGCATCAACAATACATACCAAGAACAATATATACCAAGAATTTGTTTATGAACTATGTTAATATCAGTTCATGGCCTGTAAATATGTACTCTAAAGAAAAGGCTTCTTTACAGACATGAAAGCTCCTGCTGAACCTTGAGTAGACTGAAAAATGACTGTGATGAGCCAGTAATTTATCCCAGCAGTACTTAAAAGGTTGCCAAGTTATATGGAAGATGTTAACTGAAAATGACATGGCTGCCCACTGTATAGTATTCATGAAGAAAACTGCCAACCAGTAACAGCAGGGATAAAATAAAAATGGCAACAGCAGAGAACATTAACCTGTCCCTCTATGTTCAGCAAAACATCTAATTATCAGAAATATCATCTTAGCATAAACCAGTTAAGACATGTTTGGGGTCAGAAGTTGGGTTAGTATCTTTAGTGTTTATTTGATGCTTCAAGGCTAATGTAGCTAACAAGCTAACCAGCCTTGGTCCTGGATGCACTCTGCCCTGCACATTTTAATTCTTTACCTGCTCCCAACACATCCGATTCAACTCATCGGCTCCTTCAGAGCTGCGCAGGGATGGGGTTGGGGAGGGGGTGTTAAAACAGGGAATCCATTAAAATATAATATAATCTCAAATAGGCTTGTACAAACAGTAGTAGCAATTACCATGAATAGGCAAACCTGAATATCGCTTTGTCCTTTTTTATAGATATTATCATTATTTAGTAGCCTCATGACTCCAGTCCAATACCAAAGAACCAAACTTCAGACACCAACAATGGTGTTTGAGAAACAACATGTAAGGAGATACCATTGTATCTGGTCAGGCCCCATCCAGAGGTCACACACTTCATGCCACCAGGGAAGTTGTCGTTGGTCTCAGCCACGCACACAGGGGACACGCGAAGGTTCAGCTGGGCAGGGGAGGCGAGCTTGATGAGCAGGATGTCGTTGTTGATGGTGAAGCTGTTGTACTTGGGGTGCTTGAAAACCTGATGCAGGAGAGAAGTTCACTCGCTGAATTATTCGGTTACATATAAGCCAAAGTGAACTATAATAATTATAATAATAACCAATTGACTTAAGTTGGAACATGGATTAACTCAATAATGTGTTCACTGTTATTACTAAACGACTGCTACTGATATTGAAATGCGCACCCTGCCAACACTCATGGTCTGGATGGGCTCAGCATTGGAGGAACGGTCGTGCTCTCCCAGGACAACACGGTGGGAAGTCCTGTAAAAAGTAGCAGTCAGTACAATGCAAAACCAGCGACAGGCTCTCTGACAAGGTATATTATGGGACCAACAAGTGGCTCTACCTGGGAGGGGGATACTTACTGGACATTGCAGTGGGCAGCAGTCACAACCCACCATTCATTGATCAGGGAGCCACCACAGAAGTGGAAACCGGTGTAGTCCTGTATAAAGAGCCATATTAATTTTAACACTTATGGATGAATCAGCTGGTCCAAACGTTTATTACACTATAGTGACCAAAGAATGACTTCCATGTAGTTAGCCTTAGGAAGTAATAGGCCTGAGGTTAAACTTAGCTTGAGGCTTAAGCCTGAGGTTAAACTTTAATTTATTTATGGACCTGCCAATAAGTCCAGACTTTAATACTCTAATAACTTAATTATGACTCATTAGCTTTGCAATGTTGGGCATGCTAAAAAGAAAGCTTCCTTAAAAGTGCTTGAGTTCTAGGGAACCTTTAATTGGTGTAGAGCCTAAAATGATTCTTTAAGGAGCATTAAAACATTAAAAGGTTCTTTAGTGAACCAGAACCCTTTTGGGTACCTTTAGGTTTAAGATTCCATAACAGAGAACCAGTAGAACTTCCAGTAGAACGTCTTTACGGAAGACATATTTATCTTCAAAATGCAGCTTCTGGACTTGCATGTTCTCTATCTCATATTACATTGTGTAAATGAGTGAAGATGTGAATCCTACCTGCAGAGACACCTGCCAGGGCCAGGAATGGGGAACTGCCTCCTCACCGTTCACAATCCTGGAGTAGCCAGTGATGACTGGGGGGACAGCAGGAACTCCGCAGCCTGGGAAAATAAAAATGACACTTGAGAAATTTTGACTTTAGAGATTTCTACCCATAGGAACAGATCATATTGAATATGTGCATCTATATTAACAATGGCAGGACAATCAAATAGCAATCTTCAGCTCGTACCATAGGCTGCGCTGACAAAGGCGAGGCAGGACAGGATCCAGAAGAAGGCCATGTTTCCAGGTGAATGATGGTCTTCACTCTGAGGGGATTATATACCCTCCACCAGCCCATACGCTCTATATCTTATCTCCAACCTGTGGGATAATGTACAGCTTGCAGAGGGAGCATGTTTTTTGCCAATATGCAGAAAAATGGCCTTGAAACTAAACGTTCCGTTGGTACACTAAACCCAAACTGTTTTTGCTTTCGTATCAGAATCACCCATATGTTCCACTAGTAATGTGACATTATGAGACATCATGATTTGGATGCATTTGGAAGAGTGGCGTACAATATATATTAATTTAAGCACATTTTTGGTTCAGCTATGATATAAATGATAGAATATGGGAGGTTTTGATCTGACATACAGTACTGTACAAGGGCCATATGAAAAATGTGTAAAGCCATTTACAATCTGGGTTTTTGTTCGTTAACTTTTAGACTTATTTGTCAGAGTGGAGCTCATATTCAAGTCACTATCAGGTGGATCTGATCTTCTTATCAGACACTTATTCAGAAACTTGAGGAGTCCGTCAGGAGTGCATGTTATCATTAAAGCCATAGAGGGACATACAGCACCAAATGCTTGAAACTACTAATGTATCTGTTAGAGTAACCATTTCCAGACCTCTCATCAAGAAAGTCCGGTATTTTATCATGGCCGTCAAAATATAGTTGCACAAATAGCTGCGCCCTGCAGGAATCTACCGACCGGAATAGGTAGCTCTTCAGTGACGAGTCCTGCTTTCGTCTTGGTGAAGACGACCAACGAATCCTTGTGTGGAGGCACCGTGGTCAGCACCAAGATGAACGGTTTGTTGTCACACGTCATATGTCCAGAAGGCCTGGTGTCACTCCACTTCCACCCCTAACTCCGTGCCAAGACATCTCGCATGTTGCATTAGCCCATATCAGTCTAGAATGATCATCATTTATTGTTCCTAGTAAGCTTTATCTTCGTGCAATAGCACTGCAATCCCACACTTCATTCTGGGTGCAGCTGTTCTTCTGACGATGCATGTATATTACAACGACAGTTTAATTGGTTACAATTGTGTAATTGTTCATGCTGGTCATTTGTTGTGTTTTGAGCATAAACCAGCATGGACCAGCATGAATTCCATGCCGGTCTAAGCTCATTTTTTCAGCAGGGTTAAACAGTTTTCTTGACAGTTAAGTCTTTTGCACAATACTGTGAAACAATAAAATCACCAAATGCTGAATTATTTGTACTGAAACAAGCATTCCCAGAAATCCTTAGGGCAGAACCATAGTGTGACACTCCAGTTTAACTTTGTGATGTAAAGGCAACTTTGATGGACAATCAAAAGTTCATTCATTGATGGCCTGTACAGAACATGTGGGAGCTCTGCTAATAGGTCATTTTTAGGAGGAGCTTAAAGAAAGGTCATTATTGAGAAATACTGCATTTCCATGCGATTGTTTGCNGGTTCAGCTATGATATAAATGATAGAATATGGGAGGTTTTGATCTGACATACAGTACTGTACAAGGGCCATATGAAAAATGTGTAAAGCCATTTACAATCTGGGTTTTTGTTCGTTAACTTTTAGACTTATTTGTCAGAAACTTGAGGAGTCTGTCTGGAGTGCATGTTATCATTAAAGCCATAGAGGGACATACAGCACCAAAGGCTTAAAACTACTAATGTATGTGTTAGAGTAACTATTTCCAGACCTCTCATCAAGAAAGTCCAGTATTTTATCCTGGCCGTCAAAAAATAGTTGCACAAATAGCTGCATCCTGCAGGAATCAACCGACAGGAATGAAACTTGGTTTGATACTGTGAGACATGTGAATGATTCAAGTTTCATCCTCAGCCATGCTTGTAATGTATCTCTGACTGACCCAACAGCCACGATTGCGGACATTCAGTGAGCAGTGGTGCTCTCCGTGAGTCATCCTGTTAGTGCCAGCACCATTGGCAGAGGGCTGCATGACGCAGGACTACATGCACGCAGATGGTTACACCGAGTGCCCTTAACACCACGTCAACGTCACCAAAGACTGCAATGGTGTCATGCCAGACTGTCACGGAGTGACTCAGAATGGCAGCGGGTCATCTTCAGTGACGAGTCCTGCTTTGGTCTTGGTGAAGACGACCAGCGAATCCGTATGTGGAGGCACCGTGGTCAGCACCAAGATGAACGGTTTGCTGTCACACGTCATATGTCCAGAAGACCTGCCGTCACTCCACTTCCACCCCTAAGTCCGTGCAGAGACATCTGGCATGTTGCATTAGCAAACATGGTGGCTTGACACCATACTGAGAGGCAATAAATATTGCCCATATCAGTCTAAAATGATCATCATTTATTGTTCCTAGTAACCTTTATCTTCCTGCAATAGCATTGCAATCCCACACTTCATTCTGGGTGCAGCTGTTCTTCTGACGATGCATGTATATTACAACGACAGTTTAATTGGTTACAATTGTGTAATTGTTCATGCTGGTCATTTGTTGTGTTTTGAGCATAAACCAGCATGGACCAGCACGAGTTCCATGCCGTTCTAAGCTCATTTTTTCAGCAGGGTTAAACAGTTTTCTTGACAGTTAAGTCTTTTGCACAATACTGTGAAACAATAAAATCACCAAATGCTGAATTATTTGTACTGAAACAAGCATTCCCAGAAATCCTTAGGGCAGAACCATAGTGTGACACTCCAGTTTAACTTTGTGATGTAAAGGCAACTTTGATGGACAATCAAAAGTTCATTCATTGATGGCCTGTACAGAACATGTGGGAGCTCTGCTAATAGGTCATTTTTAGGAGGAGCTTAAAGAAAGGTCATTATTGAGAAATACTGCATTTCCATGCGATTGTTTGCGTTCAGCGAAAACCTTGACTTTGGCTGATCACCTGATGGTGCTTACCAGTAGACAGCTGCAGCTTTCCCATACATACCACATATTACATACATACATGCATACGTACTGATTACACACAGCATACATTGTATACATATGTTTAAACACTGATCAGAAGACAAGTTTCCTTGACTTGAAGTGAAAATAAATAATATGGGATTTTCAAAATTTCAATCAATCAAGCTTTTTTTTTCCATTTGAAAGAACATTGAGGGTGCCGCCGATGCAGCCGAACATTTACATCTTAAAGGGATTAAAATTTTTTTAAAAAATTAAAATGGAATTTCTGGTTAAACTGAATCAAAAAGTCTACATAAACATTTTGACAATAAAACCAAACAAGATAAATGGAGCAAAAAAAGTAAAAATATATAAGACTAAATTTAGAAAGGGGAGATTAAGGCCAAGATTATAACCAGTTATTGAGTCCTACCTGCAGAGTGGAAAGAAAAAACTCCTACACAATAGTGGAAATTAAAAAAACTCCCTCAGAGCAAGAAGAAGGTACCAAGACTCAAAACGGGAACCCGTCCTGCATATGATGGGCAATTGTTCCCCATCAGCCCACACAGGAGGGGCAGTTGTTCAGCTTCGGCAAAGAAACACACAAACAGTTCTTTTTGTTCATTCATTTTGTGTTGCGTTTAAACCTCTGACCACTAGATAGCATGTTAGACTCTTCCACTCCAACACTGTGATATATCATCTTGCTTACAGTATCACATTATATTGCAATATATCAAATCGTAACCCCATATGATAATATGAATCAGATTGCCAAGTTCTTGCCAATACACAACCCTAAGATCTAAGCTAGTTTCTAAATCTATGACCATGGTCACCGTTCCTCAGAAGTGTGAAATAATAACCTCTACACTGATGCAACACATATGAGTATATGTTTTATCTGTTGACTGAAGAAGAATGTTGTTCACAGAAGTGCTCTTTGATGAAAAATTGCTTTTAAATTGAGTTCAGCTTCATTTTTGATTTAGCACTCCATACTTTTTCTTTATCAGTGCGTTACACCTACCTCATCCTTTGCTCTACCGCAGCAGGCCACTCTTTCACTGACACATACCAACTGCGAGCGTTACTGGAAAACATATCACTGAGCAACTGAGCAGCCTCTGGTCATAACTCATGTGATAATAATGCCTAGTAACAAAATACCAGAACTGCTGTACAGCTTCTATTACACAACAAGCACTTCTGTTTGTTTTGAGTCACATTTGTTCATGAGGACTTCTGTGGCGTCTGATTTATGAGCGAATCTGAATATGAAAGTCTGTGTGATTTAATTCATTGGGGGACTGTGCAGCTACATCTCTCTTCATCAGGGTAGCAGCAATGTAAATGTACCCTCCAAGGTTCAACCATGGTCTTATGGTCCAATTCGGTACCTGGCACCAGTGGTTCCCAACCCTGGTCTGGAAGGAACCCTTGCCCTGTGCATTTTAGAGGCTTCCATGCTCCCAACACAAATGCGATCCAGCTAACCAGCTCATTAACAAGACCTTCCTGAGTTGAAGTAGGTGGCTTTTGGTAGGACAATGCAACAATGTGCAGGGCAGGGGGTCCTCTAGGACCAGGGCTGGGAACCTACTGCCTTAGATGAGTGTTCCTCATCTACTTGCAGCCAAAGGGAAGTGTCGGATTGCCTTGCTATTCGGGAGGAAGTTAAAGGTTATCAGGAACAATAAATGATGATAAATTTACACTGATATGGGCATTTACTTTATTTACTTGTTATTAATTTTATAGAGGAGTGGTGTCTCTCAGTAGTGTTTGTCCATTCTGGGGGTTTTTGAACTTTAACTTCACTTCATTTCAAAGTCTAATATCTCACTGTTTACTGCACTACATCATGGCCAAGTCTGTTCTTCCTTTTGGCTTATGTGAGCATAAAATGTAACATGTCCAAACGAGTGTGAAGTGAATCCACCAATCAGGGCACAGCAGTCACTTTGTTTTGAGCTTGTTTTGACCTGTTGGACAGAGCTTGGTTCTAGCTAATGGAGCCTGTTCTCCTTCAGTGTTCTGTGCTGATGATCATTTAAATAGACATCAGTGTCAGCCTAATTAATGGACTTCTATTAAAGACTGGTGGGCTGAGAGACACTAGAGTCTCTTCACCTACACTGAGCTGATTAAGAGTCTTGTTCCAGAAATGATAATAGGACATTAGAGCCATAATAAATCATGCTCCTGTTACTCTCCATACTTAAGTACATTTGAAGGTAAATACTTTAGTACTGTTACTCCAGTGGAGGTCTAAAGGGAGGAACTTCTACTGGCACTGGAGGAGTATGTTACCTTGGGGATCTTGTCCACCACTGGTAGTTGGTGATAACTGGAGTAGAATAGTAGAAACCCCACAGCCTGAGAACAAAAAATATATTCTGGTAATTTAACACATTCTGAGATGAGAGATTCCTTCACTCTTTCTGCAAGCAAATGGATTCGGGCATGAATCTCTATTTAACTGACAGGTTTTCAACCTCTATTTGGCTTGTTCATTACCACAGCAACAGCACAAAGGCAAACAGCAGTATCTTACTGTGGGCAGTGATAATAAGCGCAAGGCGGTCCTAGACGACAGCTGTGATTCCGGTTTTGGGGCATAACAAAAGTCTGAGGCTTTTCTAATATCATTTCATTTGCATGTCTCTGAATTTCTCTGTAAGTGAGTGCATGTCTTGTAATGTTGCCACATTCCATAGGATTAAGGTACAAATACACCAATCAGCCATAACATTCAAACCACCTCCTTGTATCTACACTCACTGTTCATTTAATCAGCTCTAATGACCATATAGGAGCACTCTGTAGTTCTACAGTTACACACTGAAACCATCTGTTTCTCTACATACTTTATTACCCTGTTCTTCAATGGTCAGGACCCCCACAGGACCACCACAGAGCATGTATTATGTGGGTGATGGATCATTCTTAGCACTGCAGTGACACTGACGTGGTGGTGGTGTGTTAGTGTGTGTGGTGCTGTGTGGGTGGATCAGACACAGCAGTGCTGCTGGAGTGTTTAAACACTGTGTCCACTCACTGTCCACTCTATTAGAGACTCCCACCTTGCTGGCCCAGCTTGTAGATGTAGAGGTCATCCTCTAGTCCTTCATCAGTGGTCACATGACGTTGCCCACAGGACGCTGTTGGCTGGATGGTTTTGGTTGGTGGACGATTCACAGTCCAGCAGTGACACTGAGGATTGCTGCTGTGTCTGATCCACTCACACCAGCACAACACACCCTAACAGTCTGTAACTGTACAACTACAAGGTGCTCCTATATGGTCAGTGGAGTTGATAAAATAAAGAGTGTAGATACACTGAAGTGGTTTTAATGTTATGGTTGATTGGTGTAATTGACTAACGTTAAATGCCAGTGCTTAGGCTATTCATAAAGGAATTTCATGTATTGAAAATGGAACTACATCATGGAAAATCATGTATTACAATACTGGAATATTCATTATGAAGCCTAATTTAAAAGCTCATGCATGACGGCGTAAGTCTTTTATATTCATGCTGATCTGTAATAATGCTCAGTAGGCGCTTCTGTCTTCATATGTCCTTTATCATTGCATTTACTATCTGCTGATTAACATCCACATGCTGACAGTTAAGAATAGAAGTCAGAAACTACTGTTTTGTTGTGGAAATAAACCACATGTGGATTTGAAGTTTCCATTTCTAATCATGCCATCTAGTGTCAGTCTGTGGTAACTGTAGTCCAGCTGTCTGCTGTTGTTTTTCC
This sequence comes from Semaprochilodus insignis, assembly GCA_034552555.1. NCBI lineage: Eukaryota > Metazoa > Chordata > Actinopteri > Characiformes > Prochilodontidae > Semaprochilodus > Semaprochilodus insignis. The sequence continues at coordinate 4,254,698 of CM067498.1, forward strand.
ACCATAAATAAGGCACTCCATATGGACAGATTATCAGGTATTACTGCACTCATTGGCCATTGTCTCTTGTTAATTTCAAAAAGCAGAATGCATAAGCTAGGTAAACTACATATTTTCATCTTATGCCTACTAAGCTCACAAGCGGTGCTCAGCATGAATGCATAGTTAGGTTAATTGGTGACAGGTCAGTAACATGATTTAGTAAGAACATCCCAGAGAGGCGGAGTCTGTCAGAAGTAAAGAAGGTGAGGGCTCACCAATCAGTGAAATACTGAATGGCCAATTGATACAACAATACAAGAACAACGTTTCTCAACGCAAAACAGTAAAGATCAATAAGATTTCACCACCTACACCACATAATATCATTAAAAGATTCTGAGAAACCAGAGAACATCTCTGTATGCAAAGGACAAGGTGTAAAACCAGTACTGGATGACTGTGGTCTTCAGGCCCTCAGGCGGCACAGCCATCGAAACCGACACGATTCTGTAGAGAAATCGCTTCTGAAAACGGATCGTCTATGAACATAGCTTGTTGCTGCTCCACAAATGCAAGTTAAATCTCAACCATGTAAAGAAGAAACCAGATATAAACAGAATCCAGAAACGCTGCAGACTTCTCTGGGCCCGAGCTTGTTTAAGATGGCCCGAGGTGAAGTGGAAAAGTGTCCAGCAATCTGATATATATAAATTTTAATTTCGTTTTTTTTGGTAATCATGGACGCTTCCAGCTTGTCATCAGCATACAGTTTAAAAGGCAGCATCCATGCCGGTATGGCAAAGGGCATTAGTGCACATGACCTGGGTGACTTGCATATCTGTGAAAACACTCTTAATTCTGAATGATAAATACGGGTTTTGCAGCACCACACGCTGCCATCCAGATGACGTCTTTTTCAGGGAAGGTCTATATAATTGTAATTTCTCATCTTATTTATATTGCTGTTGTGCTTGTTTTGCTATCCGGTGTAGACCAGAGGAGGATGGGTTCCCCTGTTGAGTCTTGGTTCCTCTTGAGGTGTCGCCCTTGGCTTGTTCATTGGGGGCTTGGACCCATATTCTCTGTAAAGCTGCTTTGTCACAACATCTGGTGTAAAAGGTGTGCATAAATAAACCCTGACTTGACCTGACTTAACCTGACTTGACTTGACTTTTGACAAGCCCAACCACATTCTGAATGTATTACAACAGCATGGCTCCATAGTATGCTAAACTGGCGTATACGGTGCTAAACTGGCCTGCCTGCAGTCCTGACCTGCCACCCATTGCAAACATTTGCTGCACTGAGCAGCAGCAAGTCATTATGAAGCAAGACTCCAGACCAAACATTGATCTGAATATTACAGCACAACACTTCTTTATATTTGAGTGATGCCCTGATGTCTCTAAGGTGATATCTGTTTTACTGTGCCCCGAGTTTGTAGGGAAAGCCTTATTACACTAGTTTCCCTCATCTCTGCCTCATACGCCCATTTACCTCTAAAATTGCACCAGGATTTATTGGACTGACACCTATTTTTAGGTTTGTAACAAACATACACTTTCAGAAAAAAAGGTCACTGTGTGGCACTCTTCTTGTGGCTGGGGTGGTACCCTCAAGGGTATGTGTCACGCTTCCGTGTCTCTCTGTTCCTTTTGCCCTCCCGGACTCCACTTCCCAGAGGGCTACACTCGATGACGTAGCATCCACGGGTTCCCGAACTGAGGTTCCCATTCGCTCTCGGTCACCTGAGTTCTAGTCAGCTGCAGTTAATCACCATTCATATAAATATCCCGTGTTTCCATGTGTTCATTGCGAAGCTTTGTCTACTTGTTAGCAATTCTGAGCGTACTTTCTGGTTTACTGACTTCTTGGTTTTCGACTTTTCGACATTTTGGTAGCCCTCACTGACTGATCTTCCCGGTTTTTGACCTGTGCCTGTCCCTGACCTCGTTCCTAGCCCTACCCTTGCTGCAGTTTTGATATTGCTGTTTGGTGTTGTTGCCTCTGTTGTTAATAAACTGCCCAGGCTTTTAGCTCTGCAAGCGTCGCTCCGGAGTCTTTTTGTCCTGACAGTATGTCTTTAGTATCGTTATTAAGGGAAGATAATTGCACCATATTTCATTGAAATTATACTTTAGTTGTAATGACTCAACACACTCTGTCTTGTCTCCAGCCTTTTCCACTTTAATGATTTATTTTAAACATTATGTTGAAGGTACATATAAGCACACCAAACAAAAAACTTAGTCACCTGTGAGACTGTACAGAAGTATAGAAAGAGAGGAGCCCAGAGAAAGGAAAGAACTGCTCATGATCCAAAGCATACCACCTCATCTAGAGTTGCTGTTATGGCATGGGGAGGTATTGCTGTCACTGGAACTGGTTCCCTCGTATTTATTGATGATGTGACCGCCAGCAAAACGTAATCAATCGCTAATGCAGCAATGAATTCTAAGCCAATCATATAGCACAAACGGCTAGCTTAGATTCAACCAAATGCTTCAACTGCGCTTTACAATGCAAACCGTCAGTGAACTACAGCATACCGCAAAAGCAACCCAAGACTTTTGTAAGGCAAAGAAGAGGAGACTTCTGCAATGACCAAGTCAATCAACTGGTCTTTATCTAGAAGAGCATTCACTTCACTCACTGAAGGTCAAACACTCCAAGAACAAGCAGGAACCAAAGACAGCTGCAACAAAGGTCAGAGCATCACCAGGGACGAAAGCCATAGGGTTAAGGTGTCTACAAGTTTCTGGAAGTAGGCCACATCAATGTTCAGACACTCTTGGGTCAAAGAATTGGTCACTTGGGCCAGATTTGGTGGATGCCTTCCCTGGCATTTCACTGGCTGTTCCAGGTAGTTCCCACAGATCTTCAGGAGGATTCAAATCTGGGGATTTTGTGGGCCAGTCCAGATGTGTGAATGCTCCTGAATGTTCATCATGTCAGTCAGTCACGTTTACAGCCCTATAAACGTGAGAACTGTCATCTTGGAATACAGGGGTAGGAATGTTATGTTCCTCTGTGAGATGATGAGCAAAAGGCAAAACCTGGTTGTCCAGTAGCTCAGTGGTTAACCACCGTGGTTATAATTTACTGGTCACCTCAACCAAAGAACCCATGTCCACATAATTCAAACAACCCCAGAACATCACAGAGGGGATTTGTTTATTTTGTGTGGGGAGCTTATGTACCTTTGCCCCGGGGAAAAAGAAATTAGACCATTGCTGTACCTTTGAGGGTATGTACCATCATGCCGGCAGTTGCCTGTTATGCTGCTGTTGTCTTGATCTAAGCTTTCTCCTCTCTTGATGCTCCTTAATTTTACACAGAGCAGACATTTATACAGATGTGGTGACTGAGATGTGCTCCGTACTTGGATGCTTTTAGGACAAGATGAGAATGACACTGAGTCTTCTCAAAACTAGTACATAGCACTGGTTGATTCCATTTACTTGAGGGAACAATGGTTCTGACCAAAAGTCAGCTGCTGAGTGGGAGCCCTGTTTTAAATGCAGCATCACCTCACTTCCCTCCCTCCCTTTAGCTTTCTCAGGGAGAGGCTAAAACTATGTTATGTAAACTTATCTTTCGCTCTCGTCTAACTCTGACCCAAACAGCTGTGGCCCAGTAAGCCATACTGCAAATCAACAGAAGAGCAGCGACCTGAAAGCTATCAGAAACTTGAACTACAAAGAGTGCTCTGGCATCCAGATGGTGTGCTGTCATATTTGTAAGAGAGGATTAGACAGACCTTTTGGCAGAGTGCCGGGGAGCTGTTGAGTGGAGCTGGGTTGGGGGCGGTTGACTGTGAGTCAGCTTGGCAAGAGTTACAGGGGGACATGCTGGGGGGCACTTGCTGTAACATAGCATCTTCTAAACTTTTCGTGTTTGCAGCAATGTTGATGCAACATGCCAGACGTCTCGGCACGGAGAGGTTTCTAATCTATCCCATGCAGCTTGAATATTCTCACCCAGCTCCTGCAGATTGTGCGGTAGGGGTGAAGGAGGTGGAGTGACACCAGGCCATGTGACAACAAACCATTCATCTTGGCGCTGACCACGGTGCCTCCACACACGGATTCGTTGGTCATCTCCATGAAGACATAAGCGGGACTCGTCACTGAAGATGACCCGCTGCCATTCTGAGTCACTCCATGACAGTCTGGCACGACACCATTGCAGTCTTTGGCGATGTTGACGTGGTGTTAAGGGCAGTTGTCGTAACGGTCTGCGTGCATGTAGTCCTGCATCGTGCAGCCATCTTCCAATGGTGCTGGCACTAACAGGATGACTCATGGGGGGCATTACTGCTCACTGAATGTCTGCAGTCGTGGCTGTTGGGCCAGTCAGGTACAGTGATAAGTCACAGACAACCAACAACGGGACTAAAAGCTCAATTTAAATAAGAGACCTACAATCATAGCAACAACCAACGGGACTTTAGGTGATGGTTCATAGGGTCAAACTAGAAAAAATGCTCTTTAGTGGCTTCAATCTTCTATTAAGTTGATGTGCTGTTAGTGTGTTATTAATATGTTATTAACTGTTATTAATGCATTAACTTTGACACCACCATGCATTACCATTTTCATGCTGATATTTCCTCATATCTGATACTACTATCGATGTCTGAAGGATATAGTTAAATGTCAATGTCTCTGACTTCATTGATACATTGATCTCATTGTTTAGATTGAAGACCCACGTGAATTTAGTATCACAGTGTATCTGCAATACATCTGAGCTAGTTTGTGAGCATAGTTACCATTATTCAGACATGTGAGCTGAAATAATAGCCCAAATGCGTATAAAATATTTGACCTGCTCTGATATGATAAGAGAGGGATCGTACTGAGAATAATTCACTATTGTGACGTGATTCTTATGGAATGGATCAGGCTCAGTACTCTCTGTCAAAGCCCATGAAGTAGCTCTACAGTTTTAAGTTAGCTAAACATAACAAATCTCTTTGTTTTCTTAATATAGCAAAAATTATGATTTTTGTACTTTGTAAAATGAGGCAATGTGCTGCTTTACAACTGATATTACTTGATACACAACATGCATGCAAAGTGCACAACAATTGCATTGTGAAGTATATTTAAACAAAAGTGTAATTTATTAATAATGACAATATGAATACACAATGCGCAAAACAATGATGCTATAATGATGTGATCCGTCCAGTCATGGAGCTGATATAAGCATACACTTCAGGTCTTTTGGATGCCTGTTCGCTGAATGTCTGCAGTCGTGGCTGTTGGGTCACTCAGTGCATGTTGGACAGTTTGTTGGTTCTCTCTCTCTGTGGTTTGTGTAGGTCTCCCAGGTCCTTCATGTAGCTGGTGCATGCCTTCTTCTATCCACTGACGCCAACAGCGTGCTATGGTACTATCCGCACTGATGGTATGGCAAGCGAAACAAGTCGATAAGACCATCCCGCTTCCCAGAGCTCTACAATGTGACCCCTCTCCAACTCTTCCAACTGCTCGAATTGCTGTCAAACTCTTCTCTGAGTCATACTTCACTTGCAAAGGATGCTACCAACACAACAGCACGAGTCAGAATGGAAGGCCCTCACAACAGGACGACCTTAGTCATTCAGGTACAGTGATAAGGCCCGTCCTTGCTTACGTCACATGTGCAGCCAAGCATGAAACTTGAATCGGGATGTCAAACCTACCCACCAAGTTTCATTCCTGATGGTGAATTCCTTCAGGTGCAACTTTTTTTGATGATGAACATAAATTAAAAATAATAATTACTAATATAAATGTGAAATTTATTAATATGATTTCAGTATTGTAACAACATTACATACAATCTAATTAAGTCAGTTCAGAAAGTGATGATCAGAGGACTGAATCATGCAGTAGGAGGCTCCCGGAGCTCGTTGTTTATCTGGAAGCCCCAGTTACATTTGGAATCGTCATTTGTTAACAGATGCGGAACGGCCTACTGGAGCAGAGCAGGGGTCTCCGGAGCTGCAGCCACAAATCGAACAAAAGTCTATCTATCAAACGTTTCTGAGAGACATCTAAACATGAACCAGATAGACACAAACATGTTTGGTCTGGAACCATCCAGAGGTCACACATTTCACATCACCAGCAAAGTTGTCACCATACCTACAGGAGCTGTGTGAGGGTTCAGCAGGGCAACGGAAGCAAGTTTGATCAGAAGGATGCCATTGTTAATGGGGAAGCTGTTGTACTGGGGGCGCATAAAGACCTGACGCAAGACAGGATGTTTAGGTCAGATGTAACGTATAGCAGAGACAATCTGTACAACTCAACATTACTTTTAATGTGCCCTCACCAAGGGGCAATCCCTGTCGCCATCCTAAGGGTCATTCCTTTGTTAGCTGAACCCCTGGAGGGGCAAACTGGCACAGAAAGCCCTGCGATCACTGCTTTCCAACTCCCCAAAAATGATTCACAAAAGCGGATTTTTCATGAGCATTAGCAATAACATACACGGACATACCAAAAGTCATGAGAGAGCAGTATGCAAATTGATTATGAAGTGGCATTGCCTCAGGTGCGGCTTGGGAACATTCAAGTTGTTAAGTGTTATCTTGTGAGTGAGGTAGAACACAGGCCAGCGTGCTCATGAGGCTTCAAGACTTCGAATGAGGCACTACTTCTCAGTTGGCTTCTGACAGCTATGACTTGCATGGATGGCTGTACAAAACTCCCCCCTCCCAACCCCTCATTAACAGCTCTGAGGTTTCCACCATACCCAGGGACCTAAGGTGGGCGAGAACCATAGCCATATCACTATAGCCAGTTGCAGAAAATACTCAGCCTGAAACAGCTGAAGAAATTCAACCTGCCGCAGACCCTGATGATCTAGTTCTATACAGTGATCATCAATTCATCTGTAACCATCTGGTCTGGCTCCTTCAGCTCACAAGAACGAGCCAAACTCCGGCGCATAATCAGCCTGGCAGAGACAATCATCGGATGTAATCTGCCAGCGCCGCAGGACAACTACAACGGCAGGGTCATGAAGTACGCTTGCAAGATTATAGCTGACCACTTTCACCCTGGACACCCTTTCCTCCAGACACTTCCCTCTGGCACAAGATTCGGCGCAATCAAAGCCAGCAGAACCAGACATTCTAACAGCATCTAGCCCAGAGCTATGGAGTTCATTAAGAGCAGCGGACACCCTGCACTTTAAATAGAACTTTGTCAGACCCCCCTCGCTGCGGTCCAGGACTAACTGTACAATCCCCTCTGTACAATAATGCATCCAGCACAACTTTTCCATATCTCCATATCTTTCTGTAATATGCTGTGTATAATAGCAGCTTCACGTTTGGTACGTTTAGTATGTTACATGTCATGTATGCCCAGATAGGAAGCATACTGTATATCGGCCCATTTGCTTGATAAGGTCGGCACCTTGCTGATTATATGCCACTGCCGTTCCACCCTCAGACGACCCAGATTACTGTACTTCAAAGAAGATGTAGCTAGTTTTTTTATTTCCTCAAATAAATTAAAAATGTGTACAGCTTTTCATTTTAGGACTGAAACTAAGATAAATATTACAAACAACTGAGAGCCAAAATATATAAAACGTTGTGGCTATTTTCTAAACTATTTAACGAAATAATAATAAAAATAAGAAATAATTAAGCAAGAAAAAAATAAGTCAATTGAACCATGAGTGGAAAACTCACTCACTCAGTCATCTTCTAAACCACTTTATCCTTCTGGCCCATAGGGGTGCTGGAGCCTATCCCAGCACTTATTGGGCATTATTCCAGCACTTACTGTCGGGAGCCAGGAAACACCCTGGACAGGCCACTAATCCATCATAAGATAGACACCCAGACATATGCACCCACAACTAGGGGACCTTCCGGCTCTGCACAGACTCTTACTTTTAAAAACTCCATTTCCCAGAATGCCTTGGGCGATAACATGACTTCCTATTCACAACCAGCAGCCTATCCCAGATCACCCGCTTATTGGTTGTTTACAGCTGTTTTATTGCCTACATAAACTGTTTGTTTTGTTTGGCTCCTCACAAAGTAACGTTTCAGCTCTCTGTGCGCGCCAAGCCTCTTCATATTGTTCTGTATCTTTCCGTTTTTGACCTTTTGTTTCATTTTTTTACTTTGACTTTTGCCTGTGTCCTTTTATCTGTTTTTAGCCCATCCTGGTTTTTGACCTCTGGCTGTTCTGTTGACCACGTCCCCGGATTTGTTTGTATGCCTGGTTTTGACCATGGCCTCGCCTGCATGCATCCAACCCTAACTCGAACCTTACAGCATGTCTTTGGACTGTGGGAGAAAGCCTTCCCAGAGACACGGGGAAAGTGTGCAAGCGTGCAAACTCCACACAGAAAGGACCTTGGATGCCCCAGTCAGGAACTAACCCCAGGTCCTTCTTGCTGTAAGGCAACAGCAATGCCACTGTGCCATTGTGCTACTCTGTGAGTGGAAAACAAGCAATGAAAAATAGCATTTTGTCTAATACTCTGCTTAACCACCAATGGGCAGTCCGGAAAAGGCTGGGGAAAATGTCAGTGGACCCCCAAGTTTTACCATTAGTGGGCCAGCAGTTGTCCACTGTCCTGCTGCTCCCAGGGATGTGTAATCTAACCAAGACAAATTCCTTGTATGTGCCGCACAATTGGCTCAGTAAAGCAATTCTGGTCCTGAGAAAACTAAAAGACTTGATTTACTTTGTTCAAACTGGAATTTGAAGGAAACTACTCCATCTGCTGTCAAACCAGACAAAGTCAACATTCAAAAAAAGTATCATATTCAAATTTTGCATGGCTGGCTTATTAGCTCTCTGAGGCAAGCCTAGTTGAAGATGAGTGGGTTTCAACTGAAAAGTCTGCCCTTTGCTGACCACTCTTCCGCATGAACTCTTGTGTAACATAAGTGTGAGGAAGTAGTGAGTTGGTGCCGGCATATTAAATCAAAACCCTATATTATCACTGTAGTGCAACATTAGGACATGACATATATTTAAATGCTAACATGCAGCATGTTTGGAGATGTTACCTGTTATAAACTATTACTGATGTGCAGAGAGGAGAGGAGAGCCCTCAGCCAGCTGCTGAACATCATGGACAATTCTCACCATCCTCTGCATAGCACGATCATCAGGCAGAGGAGCTCATTCAGTGGCAGACTGCTGTCCCAATCCTGCTCTACAGACAGACTCAGGAAGTCTTTTGTCCCTCAGGCCATAAGACTGTTCAACTCCTCTCAGTTCAGCAAAGGAAAAACTCTGTGACACTCTTTCATTCCGGTCACTCCAACGGACACACCCCCATCTCTGCACACACTCCCTCCTAAATGCCCTATATCTATTTTTATTGTATTATTCTACTACTGTTTACATATTTTGCACTGCTAAATTATTTATATTACTGCGTACTTGCACTGTCTGTATGGCTGACAACAGTTATCTTTGCAATTTACACTGTCTATATGGCTGACATCAGTCATCTCAATTTGCACAGCAATGGTATAATGGTTACACAGACACTAAGGACTCTATTTTCATACTTTCATACTTTATAGTGTATCTTTATCTGTATTACTCTATCTTATGCTTCTCTTGTTACTTCTGTGAACTTTGTATATCTGCTACTGGATGTCTGAATTTCCCTCTGGGATCAATAAAGTATCTATCTATCTATCTATCTATCTATCTATCTATCTATCTATCTATCTTTGCCCACATGCATGATCTGGATAGCCTCAGTATCAGAGGAATGATCATGCTCTCTAAGGTCCACACATGGGTTCAATTTCAGCTGATACAGATAAATGTCGATATGATACCAGGCATCTCTGTAGCGTTGAGGTTGCAGGAGCTCTTAACGTTCTTTGATTCGGTTTAAGGTTTATAGATTTCAGTGGAATGTAATCTTACCTGACATTGCAGTGGGCAGCAGTCACAACCCACCCCTTATATATCAGAAGCTATTGTGTAGTATAGGTTATGATGGGGTGATTAATCCTGGACCTGGAGATTTACTACCCTGCAGAGTTTAGCTCCAGCCCTAATCTAATGAATAACCTAAACACTCAGGGTCGTAAATCTCCAGGGCCAGGAATGAGCACCTCTGCACTATAGCATACACTAGTGATGGTAAAACAAAACGTTTGTGAATTTCTTGAGGCTTCAGGTGTACACTGGAGGGCCCTAGTGGTCAAAAGATTATAAACCTGTGTAGCATTCAACTCAATTCAATTCAATTCAACTTCATTGTCATTATACCAATACAGGGTTGTATAATGTGTGGCTGAAGTCAATAATATGTGTCCACATACTTTTGGCCATATGGTGAATTTTATTGTGTGTGTTTAGTAAAAAGTAAGACTACTATAATTGTAAAGGCAATACAGCAGCAGTGATTCAGACTACATGAATAAACATAGTGAAAATGTTTGTCTGGTTCAAAGAAAAAGGTTGTGGCAGTACTTGCAGCAACACCTGGAAGGGGCCCGCAAAGAGGCAGTGCTTTCTTACACCAGTCACCATCCTGGAGTGGCCTCTAATGATCGGATAGCAGGAATCCCCCAGGCCTGAGAACAAAGCCACAAACCGTTTTTTGGATAGCATGTGCCAGAGGAACACGTCCAGGCACGAATATATCCACTTTAACTGGTGTTTGTTCAGCTTGTATTAAGCTTGCTCATTACCACAACAAAAGCACAAAGGGAAACAGCAGTCTCTTACTGTAGGCTAAGCTAATGAAGGCAAGCCAATCCCAGAGGCCAGCTGTTATTCCAGCTTGAGTAAAGCACCAAAATCTGGCCCTGCTTTCTTCAAGATCTATCATTTCATTTGCATATCGTGGCGCAGGTGGCTTTGTGTGCAAGCGTGTCCTTACTTCTTGATTACTGAGAATATGGCTTTTGTTTTTTGTTAAATATGGTAAACACACACACACACACACACACGGTGAGCCAAAGTCAAAGGACACCCTTTTATTTTAGAAACGAAAAATAATATCATATTTGAATACTCCAGCAAGTGATGGGTGAAGGGGCCTATCTTAGTCCGGAACATGGCCACCATCTTGAAAGCTGCCATATTGGATCAAGGGCAAATTTTGGGAAGGTGGTCATGTAGCATATCAAAGACCAGAATTCTCTCAGAAATCCATTGCCGCAATCAGATTTGCAATATATCTTGTGGTTCAAAAGTTATCAACACAGAAAGTTCAAAGCTTTAGTTGTTTGTTACAGGTAAGTGAAGATGGAATTGACGAAAGCAGAGAGGATTGAGGTGATTTTGATGTCCGGGGAACGCAGCTGCCATATCATAGCCACAGACTTCGACAACCGACATCCAGAAAGGCCACCAATATCACACAGCACTGCTGCATCCCTCATAGCCAAATTCCGGGGAAACTGGGACTATGGACAACAAGCCACGTAGTGGTCGTCCGAAGACTGCTACAGATGAAGAAACCTGAACAATGGTTTTAGCAGACTTTGCGAAAAGTCCATGATGCAGCACGTGACGTCTTGCAGCAGAATGTNAAATTCCGGGGAAACTGGGACTATGGACAACAAGCCACGTAGTGGTCGTCCGAAGACTGCTACAGATGAAGAAACCTGAACAATGGTTTTAGCAGACTTTGCGAAAAGTCCATGATGCAGCACGTGACGTCTTGCAGCAGAATGTAGTGTCAGCCAATCATCCCTTGTACGGATTCTTCATACCAATAAGTGGCACCCCTTCAGAGGATACCTCACACCACTCGACTATCTCTGGGGTCATCTCAAATAAATTGTGCATGCTGAGAAAATCTGCAGCCAACACCACCAGCATCACAATCGTGGAGGCTTGTAACAGGATTTCTCCAGAGATTCTCATGTGGGTTCATAACGATTGGACGCAGCACTCTGTGTTCAGGACCAGGGAAAACACACTGAACACATCAAATATCTGTGCATCACGGGGAAAGTTCCTGGTTGTTGCTGACAACTTTGAACCATAAGAGACGTTGCAAATCTAAATTGCGGCAATCGATTTCTGAGAAAATTCTGTTTTTCTTTGACATGCTACATGACCACCTTCCCAATGGAAAAAAATTTGCCCTTTAACCAATATGGCGACTTACAAGATGGTGGCCATGTTCCAGACAGATAGGCCCCCTCACCCATTATGGGTAATATTTATTGAGCTACACATACAGAAGTAGTGTCTCTCACTATGGCGTTGGGCCGCCATGTTTGCTAATGCATCCCATGCATCTTAAATATTCTCACACAGTTCCTGCATGTGAGAATATTGGCAGTCGTTGTAACGGTCTGTGTGCACGTAGTCCTGCGTTGTGCAGCCGTCTGCCAATGGTGCTGCCGCTAACAGGATGACTCATGGAGGGCATCATTGCTCGCTAAGTGTCTGCAATCATGGCTGTTGGGTCAGTCATGTACAGCAATAAGGCCCGTCCTTGCTTACGTCACATGTGCGGCTGAGCATGAAACTTGAATCATTTCCATGTCTCATGATGTCAAACCTACCCACCAAGTTTCACTCTTGTCAGTTGATTTGCATGTTCAGTTTTAGTGTTAAAAGCTCTCACACTGAGCCAATGAAGGAAATACACCTAAATAGTTTTCTTATAGTTGAAAAACATCTCATGGTCAAGCAGTGCTGAACTTTTAATCTCATGAGACTGAGGCACAATGAGCTGACTAAAGTTTAACACCGCTGGACAGAGTGTTCGTGAAGGAATGTTAAATATTGACAATGTGCTTCACTACACTGAAATTCAAGATAAAGCCAGTAGTCAAAGTCATGGCATGTACAAAAAAAGGTCCTTTCTTAACTTTTGCTTCATTTTTGTTTATCACCCACTGATAATAATAATTATGACAATATTAGAGATGGCATCCTACGAGCAACGATGCAATACCAGCAAAAATCTGATCTGATCTTAACAGAGAATCCAAATTTTTTCAACAAAAAAAAACAACTATAATACATCTGTTGTTTAAGCATGACAATCTGCTTGAGATGATGTAGATTCTGCTTTAGATGTTATAAAAAAATAAAAGAAAGAAAAAAAATATCATAAAATAAAAAAAATCATAAATACAGCAAATGAAAAAGTATTGTTTGATCTCTAGATGCTGTATGCTCCAAGACAGATACACAACAGGGTCCAGCAGAGTTTGGTGTGGCTCACCGGACAGCATCACTACCCACCAGGGAGCTCCCACCCCACTTGGGAGATGGGGGTTTGATTCCCGGTCTGGATATCTATGCCGAGCTACACCAATAAGAGTCCTTGGCCAAGACTTCTAGCACTGCTTTAGCTTATATGCTTATATGAATAAGCTTGTGGATGAGAGTGTCAGCTAAACGCCATAAAGGTACTCCTGGCCTGGAGTTGTGGACCCCTGCTGTAAGACAATTAATATGAGGAAAGAACAAGTTAACCTTCCTTGTTTGTTCACCGCTGGGTAATATTGTGACATCCACCACATGCTGGTTTGGAGTTCACTTTTCTAATCACACCACCTAGCGTTCAGCGTCAGCGTCTCTACAGCCGTACGCTTACAAGCTCCAGCACTCCCGGTGCACAATTTATTTGCTGAGTAATTGGCAAAAAGAAAGTATTAAACGTGCCTTTACTTTTGGACAGGCCACATTTCTATGAGCAGGGATGCCCAAACTGTTTGACCCCATCCGTTTACCAGCATCATTAAAGGCCTGTCTAATAAGGTCTGCCCACACATAGATTTAAATATAGACGTTAACATCATTCAACTAGATGGTAAAAGCTGGAATTGCTCAAGTGGCAGATTATTTTCTGCTTGGTCTGCACTTCTTAACAGTTTTCCAACACATAATTCAGTTTGTCCTAAAGGAGAACATTTTCTGTTACTGTGCTTAAAATCAGGTTAATAACGAGATGCAGCAAAATCTGAACTTCTGAAGGTTTTCAAGCTGTATTCATATTGTGGATGCAAAAACCACCTTCATTTCTCAAACCCTCAAAAACAAAACCTCCAGCAAATCAAGTCTTCACTTACACAGAGAGTGATCCATAAATAACACATCCATATATCATAGCCAATATCCATATATCGCATCCATATACCATATATCATATCCATATCATCCAAACACCCATCAGCCATGACATTTAAACCGCCTCCCTTTTCTACACTCACCGTCCATTTAATCAGCTCTACTCACCATATAGGAGCACTCTGTAGTTCTACAGGTACAGACTGTAGTCCATCTGTTTCTCTGTATACTGTATTACCCTGTTCTTCAATGGTCAGGACCCCCACAGGACCACCACAGAGCATGTATTATGTGGGTGGTGGATCATTCTCAGCACTGCAGTGACACGGACGTGGTGGTGTTTGTGTGTGTTGTGCTGGTGTGAGTGGATCAGACACAGCAGTGCTGCTGGAGTGTTTAAACACTGTGCCCACTCACTGTCCACTCTATTAGACACTCCTACCTTGCTGCTCCACCTTGTAGATGTACAGTCAGAGACGACAGCTCATCTGCTGCTGCACAGTGCAGTGTTGGTCATCCTCTAGTCCTTCATCAGTGCTCACAGGACGCTGCGCACAGGACGCTGCCCACAGGACACTGTTGTGCTGGATAGTTTTGGTTGGGGGACGATTCTCAGTCCAGCAGTGACACTGAGGTGTCCAGCAGCACTGCTATCTCTGATCCACTCACACCAGCACACACCACCACCACGTCAGTGTCACTGCAGTGCTGAGAATGATCCACCACACACATAATAGCTGCTCTGTGGTGGTCCTGTGGGGGTCCTGACCATTGAAGAACAGGGTAATAAAGTTTACAGAGAAACAGATGGACTACAGTCTGTAATTGTAGAACTACAAGGTGCTCCTATGTGGTAAGTGGAGCTGACAAAATGGATTAAGAGTGTAGGTGGGTTTAATGTTATGGCTGATTGGTGTATATCACAGCATTAGCCAACGCTCATTAGCCAACTATAACTGCTAATATAATAATATCGGCTCAAAGGTTGTTTAATGGTGGTCGGATGTGGCAGAGGGAGCCTAATAAACAATTCAGTAATGTGCTACATAGCAGGTGCTCCTGATAAAATGGCCAAAAAAAATGGAGTGTTTCACATGGTGTTACCATTATTCAATAGATATCTGAAATATCTAAAATATTTGTCATTTTACGTGTAATAAAATACATACACATGATCGTCACCGTCATGCTTTAATTGTGAAATATAGTTTGGTAGCTGGTTTGATAAGATCTGTAATTCTGTATTATTATATGTGTTAAATTATGTTCATAAAATGTTCATATGGGATTCGGACGTGTGGGGAGGAAACAGCTTGATCAGAATCAGAATGACGTGGTAGCTCCACGCTTTATTACCATGCTTTAAAGCCAAACTCAATGCTCTGGGAAAATCGGTTTAGTAATATGGACAAATGAAAAACATGTAGAAGGGATACATAAAGTACAACAGCAGTGAAGCGTCAGGAAATATATATATACACCAATCAAAAGTGTCTATTATTATTTGACATGGATTTGTACATGGACGGCAACACATAATCTGCACTATTAGATGAGGATGTTGCATGGGACCCTATATCTGCTTCTAAGAAATACAAAACCTTGTATTTCCAACTTGAAATTGGCAGTTACACTTTGCATGATGCTAAAATTGATGATGAGTGGGCCAATAGAATGATTTCTCCATTAACGTCCGTTACCATATTGGAACTATGAGCTTTTGTTCCTACAGTTCCTACAGCACATATACGTTATATTGTGTCAACATAACATGTCCACACCAGCTCACAAAACAGACAGAGAAAACAATTTAGTTGATGTATCATATGCTTTGCATTATTAATAGGAAATCCATGTAATTTACTATTAAACATGGACATTAAACGATTTCCCAAAATATTCCACTCCCTCACATTCACAATTGGTCACAGTTTCAGTGATATGGGGTTGTAATTCTCAAAAGGGTGGGAAAATCTTTTTTTTGGGTATGAACAATTTGTAAAACAGGTGATTTATTAACATGAACATTTCATATAAGCATTTCCATTTGGCTCTCAGTACAGTGTTCCCCACTATCATGTATTCCCCACTGTACTATATGTGAAGGTCAGCATGTGGTAATGTACCTGAAGAGAACGTTAGTCAGGTAAAACGGTGAGAACTAGCAGACTAGCTACAGGTGGCAAACAGCCAATGTTGGAATGGAAGTTGTGACGTACCGGGTTTGGAGCAGCTCATTGGTAAGAGTGGGGTTAGGGACAGAGGTTAAATACTCCACTGCTGCACCCAGTGCTGTCAGATTCCCAGACATGGCGTTCCTGTGGTTGGTGTCTTGCCTCGCCTTGGTCAGTGCAGCCTACGGTGAGTGAGTTTTCTCTGAAATGGTCTTGCTTTCTAATGAAGAGTGCCACTTTAAAGCTGGTTTAGATTTGACTTGTCCTTGTTCTTAATGTAGCCGTACCAAAGATGTATACTGATAGAAGGTGAAACCTGTTGGAATAACCTTAAACAGCTGTCAACCGTGATCACTGTGTGTGAATATCAGATGTGTTAGAATAGTTTGACTTGCTAAACAATGGTGTTACCGTTTAATATTATTACACTGTTCTACAGAAAATGGCTCAGAAGCTGGCAACATTAGATTCATTATTGACCATCACCAATAAGCCAATACTAAACATTAGGGATGTGTCTACATACACCGCTGAAATGGGGGCTTTCAATTTTTATACACTCATCGTAGATAGAATAGAATCCTTTTATTGTCATTGTACTGGCATACAGCGAATTTAGTTGTATGCTCTCCAAGAAGAAAAAATAAACAGTCCAAAGAGCAGTAATATAACAATATAGATAGTAAAGATATTTCCATATGGACAGTGCACTCAATGTGAGAATGGGAATAAACTACAGCAACAGTCACAACATAAATATAAGTAAATAAGTTATGAATGTGTAAAGTGACTGTCCATGGATGTCCAAAATATGCAGAAGGTACAAGTTGACAGTATATGGAGGTAAAATGACACTATGGATAATATGTATAACATAAGGTGACAGTACATAAATGTGCATAATGTGCCAAGTGAACAATGTCATCAAAAGGATAGTTTTGAATTGAGAGCATACTCACAAGATACATGTCAGTATGGTATGGCAACTGCCCCGCATCTGACCGCAAAGCACTCCAGCAGTTGGTGAAAACTGCCCAAGGAAATCACAGCCACCTAGTTACCAACCACTGAGAAGATATACTATAAGAGAGAGAGTGTGACCCTGTGACCCTGCTGAACTGAATTTATACTTGTAATATCTGGTTTTCTCTACTTCTCCACTGTCCATAACTGCCCATACATCTGTCCATACCACTCCACTGTCAATAACGTAAATAATACTGTATGTTGCACTTCTGGATAGATGCTAACTGCATTTCTTTGGCTCTGTATCTGTACTCTGCACAATGACAATGAAGTTTAATCAATGTAATGTAATCTAACCTAATCTAATCTAGTCCAACCGAATCTAAAAGACTAAAAAAAAAGTTTGAGAGCTGCTGCACCAAATCTCTCTCTCTCTCTCTCTCATTCCAGGCTGCGGCGTCCCTGCCATCCCCCCTGTGGTGACAGGCTATGCTCGTATTGTTAACGGTGAGGAGGCAGTGCCCCACTCATGGCCCTGGCAGGTCTCTCTGCAGGTATGAGGCTTCATCATATTTCACTCTTGCACAGCAACTCATGGTAATATTAGCATTGTGCAAGCCTGGTGAAAAATTCATTTTGTTGAATTAACAATAGAGTAAATCCATCCTCAGGTGAACGTATAACTGCAAATGACTAGAATGAATGCAGATGAGTAGAATAAATAATAGTGCCCAGCTTTGGCATCGGCCATCACACATCATGGCTAACACAATCCCTACTTATTCATTGCATGCAGGTCAGTTCTGATTGTCTAGGGCTAGTCACCAGCTTCCAAAACACAGCATACATTTAATAACAGCTTATTAGCTTCTATTGTGGCTGGCCAGTATACCAGCTTCCAAAACACAACATATGCTGGTTTTGCTGGTGACCAGGCGTGCTGCTCTATGCGGGTTTTGCTAGTAGCAATGCAATGCAATTTCTGTGTAGAGATTCAAACCCTTCCAGCAACTAATAGCTCATTGTTTGTTCTAAATTCCAGGACTTCACTGGCTTCCACTTCTGCGGAGGCTCCCTGATCAATGAGAACTGGGTTGTGACTGCCGCTCACTGCAGCGTCAGGTATATTTATTACATAGAAAACAATGGCCTGAAAACAATGCATCAGAATTCATGCATGGTTAAGCCTGACCATATGTCATAATTGCAGAGCTAGTCATCGTGTGATCCTCGGAGAGCATAACAAAGCCAAGAGTGATGAGAAAATCCAGCTGCTTAAAGTGGGCCAGGTAATAACTTCAAGACCAGCTGGTGCTGCAAAGCAATAAACGATGTTAATTAGCTTAATGAAGTAATTACCGAATTAAGGAAGCTCACTCATACTGATCTCACTGCTATACAGCATATCGTTGCTGCCCAAAAGAAAACAAGTATCTCTAAAATGGGATAAGCTTTACAGAGACGGCAAAAACCTAATTTAATTCTAATGTAAGTCAAAACCAGCATTTTGGGCCATTTATAGTGGTCGAAGTTTTCACCCAATGTAAATGGCAGCTGCCGTGTTCAAATGATGCATAAAAGTGAAAATAGACAAAAATGAAAATACATGTTTTTCTTTGAGCAGCAACCATATGCTTTACTGTATGGCTTATGTACACAAAGCTGTATAGTGATTTGTCTTTTTACATCTGTATTTTTATATCTAAATATTAAATATATGTGTCATAACAGTCTGGTTTCTTAATTTCCCTACCAGGTGTTCACCCACCCTGACTGGAACCCCAGCACCATTGAGAACGACATTTCCCTGATCAAGCTGGCCACCCCTGCCACCATTGATTCCACTGTGTCTCCCGTCTGTCTGGCTGAAACCAATGATGTGTTTTCTCCTGGCCTGAAATGCGTGACCAGTGGATGGGGCCTGACACGCTATAACGGTGAGATACGAGACATTACAATGGAAACGCACTGAAATTGGAATTGCGGGCTGATGCTGATATCTGATTTTCTACGCCATTGTGGACACAGATTGTTCAGAAATCATGAATAATGTCCCTATAAGGTTACAAATGCAGTGAAATGAATCCCAGAGCACTCTAACGTTATCAAACAGGGGCTTAAAATATCGATCAAATTTAAACATCTGATGCCGATATTTTTTTTTTTTTTTTTTTTAAGCAATGAAGATATGATTGAGGATATGAAAACCCAAGATTAGCTAACAACATAGCAACTATTCCAGACTAAAGGGGCAGACTATATGGTGCCCAGAGGACAAAAAAAAAAAAAAAGAAAAGAGGAGGAAAGATGGCCAAAAGACAGAGATTATTTAATGTGATGAATGAATAATTTATTTGTTGTATAGTAATAATTACCATCAGATGGAGCAAAGGTAGCTACCTCCATAATATTTGCTGATTTAATAAACAGCTAGGTAGCTAGCAGGAGCTAGCAGCAGTTACTCCCACCCTAAATCTGTTAGGAACAGTTGGAAAGACTATTAAAGTGTTTTTGCTGAAAATAACCTTCATAATTTAGAGAAATACACTGTTTCTTGTAAGGGTGCTTCAAGAAACCATCCACTTCCTGCCTGAGGGAAACACTTATTGCCATCTTAGGCTAGTTAGCTAGCCAGTGTTAGCCCTGTTTATAACAGTGGATTAAACTGTGTTTCCTTTAGTCATTGATTGATGTAAGACTTTAGATTTTGATTTTCAGTTCATTCACTACATTTAATATCTACAGTAAACAGCAGCATCGTGTGAGAGAAGTGCTCACTGAGTATGAATGCTATTTGTAATGTACTCTTGTCTGTGTTTAGAGTGTTATAGGCTATAATCTGGTTTAGGTCCTATTATTACCTAGCTTTCACCATCCAGTGGGCACCAGCCAAAACCTTGCCTAGGGGACCACGTTGGTCAGGGCCGGCTCTGGTTATCAATAAAAGTGGATAAGAGATAAATACAGTGGTACAGATTACATAACTCAGCATGGTTTAGGCCATGTGTGGGTGGTTTAGACAAGCAATTTGCACAGTGCTCATTATGGGTGATGCACTTCCAATACCTGTCAGCTACATTAGCCTTATAACTTCAGTGCAAAACTAACAAGGGAAACCACAGACACCAATCATGTTCTGGCTGGTAGACTGCATTTAAGATAAGGCTTATGTGTAACAGTCAATTTTATTATGTTGAACTGTCGGTTTAAGTAGTGTTGCTCTACAGCAGCACCTTTTACAGTTGGGCTTAGTCTGGGAAAGGAAAGTTCCCTTAACTGTCTCGGTCTCGTTCCCCAGCTATGTTCACTCCCGATAAGCTGCAGCAGGTCGCACTGCCTCTGCTGTCTAACGAGGACTGCAAGAACCACTGGGGAAGCAACATCTCTGAGGTCATGATCTGCGCTGGTGCTGATGGTGCATCTTCGTGCATGGTGAGAATCCCCAAGACTCACTTCCTATATCCTTTTCTCTCTCATTCGTTCTCTCTATTCTTCTTTCCATATGCTCAGTGTTCACTCATAACAGATTCAGAAAGAAAGCAGGGCTCCATACATCCTGCTCACTGCATCATCAACGTTCCTTCAGGGTCTAGATAAGAATAAACAATGCAAAGACTGAAAGACAGGTTCTGTATCCCTGCTCCATATCAGTCTGCATATATTGACACCGCTACTGTTAGATTACAGGGGTGTATACACAGATCTGTTCAGCTCACTTTAGAACCTGTTTGCACTGATGGTGTCCAAAAATATCCAGATACCTGCACTTCCAACATATGGCCTGTTTGACATAGTACCTCAGAGTGATGTGGTGGTATGACTTTTATGGCTCATACACGTTGGCCATTTGTACACACAGTGAAATCAGTTACTTTTATTATTTATTTATTTATTTATTTATTTATTTCTTTAACAAGGATAATACATTGATCAACATCATTATTTCATAATGTAAACGTGCCAGATTTAGCCAACTGGCTAATTTTCATCTACTTTACTGTAGGCATATGGCATTGTTTAAAAAACCCACCATAATTATGATACAATATTATCACCTAAAAAGGACATTTTTCAAAATATGACTTTAGACGAACAAAGACATTCGGGTTAACTCTTTGTACTGTATATACACACTGTAGCTACACATGGAATCATTCCCGTAATAGTTCAACATGAAGCCTAACGTTCCCTCGTAGCCTATAAGCAGTCTGCTGAATTGCTTAGGTTTAGTCCAAGATGCTTTCACGGTTACTTTATGTACCCAAATTACCATATTTGAAGACCAAGCATTTTATTTCTTCTGCAAACTGGGTGGGACGTGAACTTTCACCATTCTGAGGGATAAAAAGTTCTTAGCCATGCTGTGTTTTTTAGCAATATCAGCCTCACAGCTCCAGCGTTAAACTAAAAAACGCAATCTGGACATCAAACATGTGGAGAATGTGGAAAAGTGTGTTTTAGCCAAATTTAAAGGCTAAAAAAAAAAGAGTCCTTACTTTACGGAGGTTCTTCACTCTTAAACATCGCTGTTACAAAAATGCCTGAACCATCCGTTGACAGGTTCTTTATGGAACATATTTAATTAACGAGTTTATATCTTTGATGTCCAAAGGAAAACAATTATCTCCAAAATGGCAACTTTAGAGGAGAGGTCAAAAACCTACTTTAATTTTAATGCAAGCCAATGAATGTTTTTCCAAGCAAATTTGGGCCATTTTCATTGGTCCAATCATCATGAAAATGTCACACAATGTAAACAGCTGCTTATATGATGATAAAAGTAAAATACGACAAAAATGCAGATACATGTTTTTCTTTGGACAGTGTCGATATGTTAAACTGCCATTTCAGCTTATGCCCTACATGCCCAAATACCATGCAAGTTATTTTTTACTTGGCTAATACGACCAAGTCATCCTCACTCACATTTGTACACACAATTCCTATTCTTGCAGGGTGACTCTGGTGGTCCATTGGTGTGTCAGAAGAATGGCGTGTGGACCCTGGTGGGCATTGTGTCCTGGGGCAGCAGTACTTGTTCTGTCACCACCCCTGCCGTGTACGCCCGTGTCACTGAGCTTCGCGCCTGGGTGGACCAGACCCTGGCAGCCAACTAACCCCCGCCCACCCCCACACGATCATCAGCCCTTAGAGTCTCTTCTTCGACTGTCCCAATGTTTACACAACCCAACTCTTACTTTCATTGCCTTGCAAACAAGGCCTCAATGGCTCAAATCTGACAGATGGGGGCACTAGTTGTCCACAACACGTCACCACCACCACCACCACCACATGGGTGCTGAATGTGTCCTGCGGATGATTTATCAATGTTTTAAAACATGGTGTTTTGATGCGGAGGTAAGCAAATATTAATGCCCGTCAGGTAAATGTCCCTCAACTGTTGTTTGCGTCGAGCCTGACAAGCAGCATGAGTTCTGTGGCAGTTCAAATAAAACCCCTGAATTAAAGCCATTTGTATGGGAGTTTTCATTAGAAATGAGACAGCAGTTAAGTCACAAACAGCAGACAAATTGGCAGGCGTCTCATGCATTACACCCACAGAATCGTGAACGCAACGATTCGAAACGTGACAGTCCATCCGATAAAGCATTCCCGGGAAGATGCTGGCCATGATGAAAGCCCTCTTTGTTTAGTCTGCACAACAAGGCCATCTCGTTTTCATTACACTGCATAATAATCGGTATAAATCAGCAGGTTTTACTCAAGTAAGTCCAAACCCCAGGGACCGCTAAACAAGAGAGAAAACAGAGGGAAGGTATTTCCATGACAACGGCCTGATCCTCCTTGAGGAGTATATAGTAGGGAGTAGGTCACTTGTTGGACCGAATGAGGCAGGGTAGAAAGGCTGGAGAGACCGCGTGACGCAAATAATACAACGTGAGAGGCACTTAAATTCTCTCTGTGATCCTGTTAGAAGCTATTTATACCCAGAATACAGGGAACAGCAGCACACTGGAAAACAGTAAAAGCATCCACTTCTGATTTGCATTTACAACCACTAACCTAGCTGAAGGAGAACTTTCCTAATATAACGCTACCAAAACCAAGGCCTCCTGAGCACACGATCCTCCTTTATTCCACCCCTGAAAGTACATGCTTTACATTAATTACAACCAGACCAAATCAGCTGCAAGTTTCTCGAGGTGCGTTTCTGCGAATTCCCTGTGATCCGCCAGGTCGTATTAGTTCCCGGCCAGCGAACCTTTCTTTCTACCTTCCCATTTGATTTGAAAGTTTGCTGTATGCAAGCTCATGATTAGACTCCAGCCAAGCTGGAATTGAATGTTCCTGGTACAGGAATGAGCAGAGTTCAATTCGACTCACAACCTTGACTCTATTTTTACAGTACCATACTATAACCCTCATAACTAACTACAGGGGTTTGACGCTTTGGTGGTGATGAGGGGGTGGCGGGTGTTGTTTTTGAGTACTCCATGGGGGTATGAGAGCAATGGGTAAATCATAGGCTATTGACGTCAGCTCCCCAGAATCAGATCTAGAGACACAGAGCATAATGACTCAAATCCACAGTCTCCCCAAGGGTTGTCTTCAGAGCCGAGTGCATCCAATTTGCCGGTGTGGGCTGCAAGAAACAAGAACAGACAGGATCTGTGGCCTTGCATTAACAAGAACGTTGAGGTGAGGAAGGTGGCAACGATGATAACTTGGTTCAGAATGGGCATGCATCGATCTGATCTGCATAATCTGCATAATCTGATCTGAATCCAGTTTCTGCCGTTATCTGCTTGTTCAAATGGTCATGGAAACAGCATACTCTGATTTCTTAGAATTGGATTACAGCCTAGGGCCACAGTATATCGTTTCAGCCTCATCATCATGCAATACTCATATGCCAGAGTGTGCAATGTCTAGTAAGGCAAATGAAATGCTTGATACGAAAGAGAAGCTTGCAGGGTCCCTGGAGTCTGATTTAAGGCTTCTTGGACACACAGAGAAGAGTTGTCACAGCGCTCACCTGCTTTTGTGTTTGGTGCACCTAAACTGATTATAGAGCATTAAAGTTTCATAAAAGATCCTTCACCCTCACAGGAGTGTTAAAAAGTCATTTCTCAGCTTTATTACTATTACCCCCCCCCCCACCCCACCCCTCTCATTTTACAACGAATAATGTTTTTAAATAATGAATATTCCTTCACATTGCAATAATATATATCACAGGGGGGAAATGCATTGAGATCTAGTACAGCCTAGTGATCCAATTAAAAAATCTGAGAGCTGGATTTTAGCTCAGTAATCAGGTTTCTCAGACCATGTATACTCTTACTCTGATTTGTTTCTGGAATAATAGCTGCACCCAGAAGGAATCAAACAACATGAATGAAACTTGGTGGGTAGGTTTGACATTGTGAGACATGCAAATGATTCAAGTTTCACATTCTGCCACGCATGCCATGTAAGCAAGGACGGGCCTTATTGCTGTACCTGACTGACCCAACAGCCACGACTGTGGACATTTAGCCACAGTGGTACCCTCCATGAGTCCTGTTAGTGCCAGCACCATTGGCAAACCACGGTACGACACAGGACTATATGCATGCAGACCGTTACGGCAACTGCCCTTAACACTGCTCACCTTCGCCAAAGACCACAATGGTGTCATGCCAGACTTTCATGGAGTGACACAGGATTATCAGATTATCACAGGACACCATTACAAACCTCTACAACTCCATGCTGAGAGGTCTGGCATGTTGCATTAGCAAACATGGTGGCCTGACAGCATACTGAGAGACACTTACTTACTGTATGTGTAGCTCAACAAATATTGATCATATATTGAGCAGTCTAAATTTATCATTATTTATTGTTCCTGGTAACCTTTATCTTCCTTCCCAATAGCACTTCAATCCCACGCTTCCTTCTGCGTGCAACTATTTTTTTTTTTTTGACTATGAGTGTATTATGGAAAATGCTGATTTCCAGTGTTTGTGCATATGCATTTTGGTATCTGGAGTGCTTAATAAGCCACAAACTAGGAAGTCAAAAGCTTTAAGTTCAAAAGGTGCCATAAAGTTGTAAATTCTAATAAACTGGGATTACTGTTTACTTCAACTCTCGACTTTGTCTAGTTAGGCTTTGAATTCACTTTGATTTCACTGAGTTTGATTTCACTGTAAAGTGCTTGTTGTTTCAGCCTAACATGACTTTTTGTCACTTATCTCAGTTAAGCAGCTTCAACTCACTTATCTAAGCTAAATGAAGTATTGACAGATTGTTACAAGCACAACTCATCCTTCCTATTGCCTCCTGGCAACATCTTGTTTCGCATCTTGTTTTACTCATCCTATTCATGTTGTTTTACCCTGGCCTACCTTCCATCCTGTGAGTCCCTCTATCCAAGGCTAATGGCCAGGTCATGTTGCCGCTGGCTGCAAGTGCAAGGGTGTAGCATCAGTCTTGCAGGAGCTTCTCTAGGATGTTCTTAATGTGCTGTTTTGATCATTTATCACTGTGACATTGTATTAAGTCCTCAGTTTGAGTCACACCAGCTGACGTGGCCCAGGGCTGGAAATTTATTGAATTGGGTGTAGGTGGATTTCTACAGTCCAACGATTCCTAATGGTCACTTGTGTGAGGTTAACTGGCATTTACAGCCAACAGCAACGTAGCTCGGCTGTTAACCTTAGAATAAAAGAAAGATTCACTCGTTTGAAGGTAGGCTGGGGGGAGACAACACGAAGAGGGCGAGTTAAACAACATGCTAATAGAAGTTGCCGGGAGCCAATAAAAAAGATCTGTTAATACTTCCTTAAGCAAGTTAAACTCATGTTAATAAGTCATCTGTACTTGAACGTTCAGGATTAGCATTGCTAAGTACACAGTAAAAAATAAACATGGTAGTTTTAACCTAAAAAAAAGTTAGTGTCCTGGCTGCCTTAATAGTTTGAGTTATTTGAACTTGAAATATGTTTCTGGGCATAAAACACAGATTCTTGTGCTGTTAACATACTATTTGAAATTCAATTAAGTCAGCCCGAACACAAACTTGTTTAAGTTAAAAACAACTTTGCTTTTTACAGTGTACTCACAGTGTCCAGGTCATTTGACTTCAAATTTCAACAAAAAAAAAAAAAAAAAAAAACCCACAACATATTGTACATTTCAACTTCATTAAAGTAATTTAAAAACTTGAGCTGAAAGACATTATAACATGAAACTCTAGTTTTAAAAAAATATATTAAAATCATAAAATTGTATTTAATATGTAAAGGTAAATTTAAAAATAGAAGCAATCGTAACTTATAGCTTAAATAATGTTTTACAGCATGGATCAGAAAACAGACCTTGATACAAAAAAATTGGATAGCTCATTAAAACAACTCCTTCCAAAACCAAAAGTCAACTCATTTGACTTAGTCAAACATTTCCATTTCACTTTAAATGGTGTAGCAGTTATGCTGGTGCCTAAGGTTACCTGTCTGGCTTCTTATCCGTAGTTTCCCATTCAAATTCTAAATGGTGTGTTGTTTGAATTTTCCCAGTCTACCATAAATGCCATAGCAGGTAGGTGATAGCTCAGGCAACCTGTTAAGTCTCTTGTTCCAGTTTTTACCTTCCACCTTAAATGGTGCAGCATTTTACATGCTGGCACCTCAGGCATTACATTAGTAATTGCGGCACCATTTAAGGTGGCAAAGCAAAGTGTGGTCACTACCTCCTGTCCTTAGCAAAACTGCAGATGAGTGAAAGGGAATGCTAACAGCTGAGATAGATGTAATGTTCTAGAAAGTTCTTGGTGTTACTCAGGTTCCACAGGTTTTACATGTTCCACAATCATGTTAACACTATTAGTCTGTTAGTTGAAAGTCTGCAGGAAGAACTTCATGGTGACTAGCACAAAACCATTCTTGCCTTGGAGGACCATGCATGGAAGAGGGGCCGGAGTCAACAGTGGCTCAATGAAGACTTTAACCTGCCATTCTGAGCAGTGCTGTGTATACAGGGTGAGATGGGGAGCTGTCCTGCTTTGTCATTGTGGCTGTTTAACCAAAGAAGGCCATGGGCATTTCATTAGGTCCCCAGGCGCTGTGTGAACTACTGCAAAAGCTGTATGACATGTTGCTTTAACAGCAAACGCAAGATGCAACAAAACACTTTTGGAGCAACACTTCACATCAACTACATGCTTGATGAAATTCAGGATGTACATATCCTTCATTTTCTAAATGACTTATGTCCTTTATATATTCAGGTAAAGTGACTGTTACATCTGGCCATACCACATCCACTTATAAGCCGCTGTATAAGAGAAACGGATCTCTAGTGGGGTTCAGTTCAGCTGATTGCCTTGGCTAGTCAAGAACCCTCCATCTTTTAGCCATTAAAACTCCATAGACGCTTTAACAGTACATCTGAGGTAATTGCCTTGCTGGTGATGCAGGTGAAGCACCATCCATCTAATTGGATCTGTGCAGATAAGATGCTTCACAGCACACTTTGGAACTCCTGGTGCCGCTGGCAGTCACATTATCAGGGAAGATAAGTGAGACAGTTTGGCAGATGACGTGATCTGCTTTGGAACATAAGCCATTCCTCTTTCTCCAGACTCATTTCTTCCCAAAAACATTGTCCCGGAGCGCTGTGTCCTGGAAGTCTAAGAAGACTTTTTAGGACATTTGTATCGATTTTTTCACAAGCCCTGCAACACCCTGCAAAACTCCAGCAGCACTGCTGTGTCTGATGTACTGTCTGTCACTGCAGCACTGAAAATAATCCACTATACAAATAATATCTGCTCTGTGGTGGTTCTGACCATTGAAGAACAGGGTAGCAAAGCATACAGAGAATCAGATTGACTACAGCCTGTAACCGTAGGAATACAGAGTGCTCCTATACTGTAGTGGAGCAGATAAAATGGACCTTGAGTCTAGATAGAAGGAGGTGTACTGATGTATCCCGCAGGTGGTTCTTGGCGGTGTTATTTGGAGAAAAGCCCCTCAGCTGATAGGTAACTTTATTTTTTATCGATTATACACTCATCAAAACACTGTTGCACCCAGAAGGAAGTGTGGGATTGCAGTGCTGTTGGGAAGGAAGATAAAGGTCCCCAGGAACAATAAATGATGATAAATTTAGACTGATATGATCAATATTTATTGAGCTACACATACAGAAGTAGTGTCTCTCAGTATGGCGTCGGGCCACCATGTTTGCTAATGCAACATACCAGACGTCTCGGCATGGAGTTGTAGAGGTTCCTAATGGTGTCCTCTGATAATCCATCCCATGCAGCTTGAATATTCTCACACAGTTCCTGCAGATGGTGCGGTAGGGGTGGAGGTGAAGTGACACCAGGCCTTCTGGACGTGTGACAACAAAGCGTTCATCTGGGCGCTGACCACGGTGACTACACACATTGATTCGTTAGTCGTCTCTCCACCAAGACAAAAGTGGGACTCATCACTGAAGATGACTCTGCCATTCTGAGTCACTCCATGACAGCTTGGCATGACACCATTGCAGTCTTTGGCGATGTTGACGTGGTGTTAAGGACAGTCGTTGTAACAGTCTGTGTGCATGTAGTCTGCCAATGGTGCAGTAACAGGATGACTCATGGAAGGCATCACTGAATGTCCACAATCGTGGCTGTTGGGTCAGTCAGGTACAGCGATAAGACCCGTCCTTGCTTATGTCGCATGTAAAGCCGAGTGTGAAGCTTGAATCATTTGCATGTCTCACGATGTCAAACCTACCCACCAAGTTTCATTCCTGTCGGTTGATTCCTTCTGGGTGCAGCTATTCTTTTGATGATGAGTGTATTTCAAGTAGTTGTAAAGCATTTCTCTTGGTCCATTCATCATTAAAATCTTCACACAACGTAAATGGCAGCTGCTGCTGGGACAGCGATGATATAACCGACATCCTGCAGAGTCTTCTTGATCTGTTCATCAAGAGTTGAAAAGTTTTCCCATCTTTTGATCATTCACTGTGTGCGTAGGCACACGTCTGGCTCAATTTCTAGCCTTCTTAACAACGTACTGAACAGCGGATTGATACACCCAACTTTTTGGATACATTGCTGATTGATTTATTGTGATTTATTCAGCCTTGTGACTCAGCGTGCCTCTGACACTTCTTTGAACTCTACGTCTTTTGTTAGCTCTCTTGATCCCGAACTAATGGCGCAAGAACTTACAGCTGGCCGAGGGAATACTAAAAAGACATACAGTACGTGTCATTTTGGGTAACAGTGTATGAAACGGCCCAGATCCCAAATTTGAAATGGCCTCAACCTGGGTCTTCACTTGTGGCCCACTTTCCCCATGGAATGATGGTGCAGGAAGAAGCCAGATGCAGCTACCAGAACCCAGCCTGCTTCCTGCCATTAAAAGGCCACTTTTAAACCACCACTGCCAGAACTGACTCACCACTCTACCAACACTAGTCCAAAACCAGGCTGTTACGAGAACTTCCTTGTTAGGTGGGGCTTGCACTGTTGCGCTCAGATTCTCTGAAGCCTGCAGGTCTAAAATGACCGAAATGTTTATTGAACATCCGAGACGTTTTTAGGTTTAAGCAGCAACAAATCTTTTTAGACTACCAAAAAAGTTGCACCCAGAAGGAATCAACCAACAGGAACAAAACTTAGTGGGTAAGATGCGCATGTGATGTAAGCAAGGATGCGTCTTCTTGCTGTACTTGACTCACTATATAAGATCATTCTGTTGCGTGTGCTTTCCATTCTCACTTGTGCTGTTGTGTTGGCAGCATCCTTTGCAAGCAAAGTATGCTTCGGAGGAGAGTTTTAAAGAATTCCCTGATACTGAAAAGCATCCCCACAGCATGATGCTGCCATCACCATGTTTCACTATGGGGATGGTGTTCTTGGGGTGATGAGATGTGTTGGTTTTGCGCCAGACATAGCGTTTTCCTTGGTGGCCGAAAAGTTTAGTTTTGGTCTCATCTGACCAGAGCACCTACCTCCATACATTTGGAGAGTCTCCCACATGACTTTTGCCAAACTCAGAACGAGCCTTCCTATTTTTGTCTGTAAGTAAAGGCTTTTTTTCTTGCCACTCTTCCAGCTGTATGGAGTGTACGGTTTATTGTGGTCATATGGACAGATACTCCAGTCTCTGCTTGGGAAAGGGTTACCTTTGGTCTCTGTGCTGCCTCTCTGATTAATGCCCTCCTTGCCCGGTCTGAGAGTTTTGGTGGGTGGCAGGTTTGTTGTGGTACCATGTTCTTTCAATTTGATGATGGTGCTCCGGGGGATCATCATAGATTTGGATATTTTTTACAACCCAACCCTGACTTGCACTTCTCAACAACTTTGTCCCTGACTTGTTTGGAGATCTCCTTGGTCTTCACAATGTTGTTTGGTTAGTGGTGCCTCTGGCTTAATGGTGTTGCAGCCTCTGGGGCCATTCAGAAATGGTGTGTATATACACTGACAGATCATGTGACACTTAGATTGCATACAGGTGGACTTCATTTCACCAAGCATGTGAGTTCTGAAGGTAATTGGTTGCACCAGAACGTTTTAGGGGCTTCCTAGCAAAGGGGGTGAAAACATATGCACATGTATTCATTTTTATTTCCAATATATATATATATATATATATATATATATTTTTTTTTTTTTTCCCCTCATTTCACTTCACCAACTTAGACTATTTTGTGCAGATGCATCACATACAATTAAGAAACAACAACAACAACAACAACAACAATATTTTAAATACAGGTTGTAATGTAACAAAATATGTAAAAAGCCAAGGGGGGTGAATACTTTTGCAAGGCACTGTAGGACCTGAAGATGCATGTGTTTCCACAATAGCCTGATCTACTTCTTTAGCCTGCTGCTATGTTTCCTCCAGTGCATACAAACAGTTCCATTACTTTGAATTCTGGAGTGAATTATAATTTGATAATTTGATATATCCACCCACTTTATATGTATTCCTGCCAGCAACTTGGCTGTTGGCCTACAGCTGACAGAAGCCAGGGAGAGCTAACTTTAGTCGTTATTACTTTTATTTTAAATCAAGGTGGCTACTGGCTAGGAAGTTAACTACTTATTACTTAGTGCACTGGTTGGTGAAAAGCTCCTGATGTCTCTGCTTTTCTGGTGTCACGATATCTACAGAATATAAAGCCCTTCTCACCCCAGACAAAGTCAGATTGACACACGCTGGGCTAAAAGCAAAGCTGAGTTTTACTGACAAGTTGGCAGTGAGGCTCAAAAACAGAATCCAAGCGAACATAGCACAGGCAAAACCATATATGAAAAGGCAGGCAGAAGTCAAAAACCAAATAAGCAATTGGAAAAGGGCAACCAAAACCAGAGGGCGAAAGAGAAGGGAAGAACCAGCGCTCAGAGTCAGAAAATAGAACCCGATCACAAGATAGACCCCTCAGTATGCACCAGGAATTGGCAATACTTCACAAAGACTGAGAGGCAGACCAGGGGTATATAAGCAAACAGAGTTAATGAACAACAGGTGTGTAAAATCAGAACTCGGAGATCCCAGTCGAGGAAACGAGACGAGATTGGTGGGCAAGGGACATGTGACTGTGGCGTCATCAGGTGGCGGATTCTGGGAGGTGGAGTTCCGGGGAGCGGAGGCAGAGGGGAAACCCGGAAGTGTGCCAGTCCTCTGATATTCTACATTTTCGCCAGTGCTTGAGGTATATGGCCTGACAGCCCTGATCACTTACTGTTAGCATGCTGATCAGCTCTTACCTCAAAGTATGATATTTGCATGTTGTGAGGTGACCCTTCAGACGTGGCCCTCTCCCTTTCAGCCAATCAAATCAGATGTAGTCTCTGGAAGGCACAACAGAATGATCTAAAATGACTTCACTCCAAAGATAATGTGAACGAGTTGAGCTGAATATTGATAATGACAATCCTGTCCACCCAAAATATTGATGGGGACACATCCACACCCATGCCCCTCTCCCCCATAGTCCTATTAACCCCTGTTTAGAACACAAATTATAGCCAGTGCTGACATGAGCAATATGGCTATCTGCCAGATCTGTTTTGGCATGTGAGCCAAATGAGCCTTTTTAAAGTGGGCCATTCTTGGCTCATATGCAGTTTGCCAGTGCCAACCATGGGTCAGTAGTGCCATATTTTTGCCAGAAGTAGATCACATCTGCATGCTATCTGAGCGTGATTCCTGCACAGTTAGTGCAATATGAACATTCATTCCTTCACAAATCACAGCAGACCAATCACTGTATCTTTCAAGATGTAGTTTGTTAATATGTGGATGGATGGATGTAACTATCACACCAAGATCTATGCCAGACATCAGAAGTCATGCAACCTAAATCATTATCACAGTTAAAACTAAAGGTTAAAAAAGGGTGACACCATAGAAAAAAACCTGTTGGGTTCCCCAATGAGAATTCAATGTATGGTCATTTTGAGAGGCTTTCTGGTCCAAAATGGACAATTCTTGTTTGCCACTGACCTCTTAAGTACAAGCAAGCTAACATTCTAAAATACATTCAAGCTAACATGTCTTCAAACAGATCAAACTGGATGGCAGAGACATTTCTTTTACCCCTCCAGTCAACAAAAATGAGCCAAAATGAGGGAAAATCTCAATTGCCAAGTGGGCTAGTTACCTTTCTGACTTCAGCTTTTAGCTGGTTGTCTTCCCTATCTGACAAGTAATTGCTGGTACATTCTTTCCATTGCAGTGATCATGTAGGATAGTGGTTGGTTAGCCTGTAATTTGTATAGTCAGAATACTTACTAGAGTAATAGCTGATCCAGCTGAGGTTATATATAAAGGAATGTAAATATAAAGGAATATAATCTGCAGCTTCTCTGACAACTTAAGTTGAAGCCACTATCCAGACTACATGGTAGGCCAACTGTTTTGATTTGCTTTGCCTTCTTACCTCATGTAGCACTTAAATTTTGCCCATCAGACAAAAGGGTTTTCTGTAATAAGAAGGCTTGTTATTTGAAGTTTTAGTGAACCCGGTTGCTGCTGCCAACTGTGTGAGAACTGCGGCAGTCCTGATTTACACTCGTCGTCAAAAGAATAGCTGCACAAATAGCTGCACCCAGAAGGAATCAACCAACAGGAATGAAACTTGGTGGGTAGGTTTGACATTGTGAGACAAGCTAATGATTCAAGTTGCATGCTCAGCCGCGCATGTGATGTAAGCAAGGACGGGCCTTATCACTGAACCTGACTGACCCAACAGCCACGACATTCAGCGAGCAGTGATGTCCTCCATGAGTCATCCTGTTAGTGCCAGGACCATTGGCAGACGGCTGCACGATGCAGGACTACATGCATGCAGCCCGCTACGATGACTGCTCTTAACACCTTGTCAATGTCGCCAAAGACTGAAATGGTGTCAAACCAGACTGTCATGGAGTGACTCAGAATGGCAGCAGGTCATCTTCAGTGACGAGTCCCTCTTTTATCTTGGTGGAGATGACCAACAAATCCGTGTGTGGAGGCACCAAGATGAACGGTTTGTCACTCCACCTCCACCCCTACTGCAAAATCTGCAGGAACTGTGTGAGGATTTTCAAGCTGCAGGGGATGGATTATCACAGGGCACCATTCAACTCCATGTAAGCACACATGGTGGCCCAACGCCATACTGAGAGACACTACTTCTGTATGTGTAGCTCAATAAATATTGATCATATCAGTCTAAATGTATCATCATTTATTGTTCCTGGTAACCTTTATCTTCCTTCCCAATAGCACTGCAATCCCACACTTGTGTGTGCAGCTATTCTTTTGACGACGAGTGTAATTCATTTTGTTTGTTTGTTTTTTTCCTTCAGGCTGAAATTTCCCAAGTCTTAAGTTTTAAGAGGAAAGTCAGGCAGAATAAAAAGACCTTCAACTGGGTAAATAGCCCCCTGACCAATTGTATTCAGAGAAGGAAACATTGTAGCTATTTGAACATGGAATGATAATTCAAAATGCTCCTATGAAGAAACGTCCCCCTAATAATTAAACCCAGCTGCTGATACAGCACTCCCAAAATTAAGCACCCCAGGACCAAGACTGCTAATCACACTCCACTCGTTTATCAGGAGTCACTGACTCCCTTCCCTGATGATGAGAGCTTCTTTACAGAGGGGACAACCTTCATGTGTCCCTATGGGGCCAGAGGTTCCTTAAGCCTACATTTGAACCCCTGCGAACTGTAGGATACAGAAATAGCTCTCGCTGAGAGCTCTGCAAGCTATAATGCATCAGCTCTTCAGTGCTCGTATATGTCTGTTAGTTGTGAAAAGCAAAAGTCTTCACAGGATCGACAAATCAAATGGAGGTGTGGAACCAAGTGGTAACTTTATGGGAGACCTGCTTTTACATTGTCAAAGAGGGCCTTTTTTCATACCTCCACAGTTCAGTCATAAAAGTTGGTTGCATTTTCTGCTCCACACAATGCAAGTAGTCCCAACTGGAAATTTCCTTTTCTCAGGGCTTCTTAACTGATCCATATCCTTTCATACCCACAGCACTGAATTCCCTTCTTAGGGTAGAGATATACTTGCCATTTGGTCATGCATTTGAGTAGACAACAGTATGGTGGTAAACATGGAACAGAAACTCATAACCACCGTTTCTTCTTTATCCAGTTTATATGATGCATCTTTGCGCATATAAATTTGAAGAAAGTAGCGGATATTGTTGGTGTTTCTGAGGAGTTAAGTCCCTCGATAGCTAGCCAGGTTAGCCAGCATGCTATCCACCCAATAAAATTAGCAGTTAGCTTTCTGTACTAATTTGTTCGTCAGGTGGCTCCATGGTGGCCTCATAGCAAGAATTAACCGGGCTCCTTTCTGTGCGGAGTTTGCATATCCTCCTTGTGTCTGCTCATCAACAACTAGCTACATCATGTGTTACTGGGGGCTTCCTCTAGAGGGCAGACCTCTCAGTTTGTCCAGCATTTTCCACTATGCACGGACATAACAGTCTCGGATTTGTTTCCATATCGACTTTTGCACTCACGTAGCCTTTATTCAAACTTTGCCGCTGAGTGCCTGAACTGCCACTAGCAGTTTTGTGTGTACTGCACCTTGTGTACACATAGTGTTAATTTCTGAGGACATGCACAATCAACGCACCAAACGGACGTAGGATACACAAAACACCTTGTCTTTCTACCATGTCTCCAGGTTTGGCTACAACAGCACTGAAAGGGGGAAACACAGCTCTGACAGACACTGGAGAAATGGCACCACTTCACAAGATGTGAGAGAAACAGTCACTGGAGAAATGGCAAAATATCAAAAGGCAGTTGGGAGGCATGTGTTCTCACTGATAAGAAAGGTGGAGCTGATGCTTAACAGGTTGATTGCAGCTGAGTGGTGCTCCCTGAGGGGCTGGGAGTGATACGTTGAGGTGCTGTGAAAGTGGTCTCCACATTGCACGGTTGAAATTGGTTATCATGTAAAAAGGAAAAACTTATTACCGCAGTAAAATAAATGAATAAATAGAAAAGCTTTTGTAGCCTGAAAGTCGTGTGCCTTAGTTAATTAGATCTGTTTGGAACACTGCAGGATCAGGTCTCCCCTAGGAAAGGTTTGGTACCGTTTCAGGTCTGCCTAGGTAAAACTAGGACATGCCCTGAGTGCTTCAGTCCTAGCGAGTTGTGAGTGCTGGGTTAAAACCTGCAAGGCTTTGATATTCTGCACACATGCCCACTCATGTACAGGATGTGGAAGCACTTTGCAAAACTGTGAGGTTGGTTCTAGTTGGAAGAGTGCTTCCTCAGCACATGCCGTGGACCTACTTTGGGAAACTTCATGTTCAGACGCGGCTTCCCAGCTCTGTTTTGATTCTACGTTCACACCGGCAAGGCGAAAGAGTGACAAGTGACCAGTCATCTCCTATGGGAGTACACGATGTAGTGGCAA
This sequence comes from Semaprochilodus insignis, assembly GCA_034552555.1. NCBI lineage: Eukaryota > Metazoa > Chordata > Actinopteri > Characiformes > Prochilodontidae > Semaprochilodus > Semaprochilodus insignis. The sequence continues at coordinate 4,290,757 of CM067498.1, forward strand.
GCGACAAATCGAGTTGAGATTTTAGATCAACTTTATGCAAATGAATTATGAGGCGGTGAAGCAACATTGGAAATGGCTGGCTCCAACAAATTCTTCAGAACAATCGTAGACACAGGGGTCTGAGGTCCCCAGCTTCTGCTCTCTGAACTATTTGTTCCTACCAGCATTTGGTTCCACGTGTGGTGCAAACATGGAAGAGGAGCTCCTAACCATTGTTTCTTCTTTACCCACTTTATATGATGCGTCTTTGCACATATACATTTGAAGAAAGTAGCAGATATTGTTGGTGTCTACAAGGAGTTAAGTCGCTCCATAGCTAGCCACTAGCCATGAATGTTAGCTTTCCATACAAATTTGCACAGTGGCACAGCGGGTAGTGCTGTTGCCTCATAACAGGAAGGGCCTGTGCCGGGGTGTCCGGGGTCCTTTCTGAGTGAAGTTTGCATTTTCTCCCTGTGTCTGTCACTTGACCTGTGCTCAAAAGCAAAGAACTGTTGTACTGCTGTAAACTGCTGCACCATTTGAGGCCAAACAGGAAAATTCCAACAAGAAACTGGCAAATTGGAAGCCAAATTCAGTATGAGTAGGACAGATATCTGGGTGGTCTGAGAGTAGACCAATTATAGTCAGTGGGGTGCCAACCTGATCATGCCAGCTGACCGGTACATGTTTCTGGCTAGGTTTTTTTTTGTTTGTTTGTTTTGTTTGAACAGCCAGTCACACTATGTGTACGTTAAAAGCAGGTATCCTTTTCTGTTCAAAGCTTTCCATGCCACCTTAAATGGTACCCGAGTGCCTCAGTAGCCAGGTGGACCCGGAAAAAGCAAACATGTAGGACATTTTAACAAGGTAGCACAGTTCATCACAGCAAGTTAAAAATGAAGATGACAAGAAGAGCAACGGAGCTCGGCATTGAATCAGCATCGGTTTGGCTTTACAGACCTAAAGGGACTCGGGAGTTCTGCTGAATTGGCTCTTTTATTGCTGGACACATACGTTTTGTTGATTGTTTGCTATCTAATTACTGAAAACAGCCAGCCAGATTATTACCATTGTGGAATTTACTACTGCAGTACAATGGAACATACCCATATAATTGTGAACACTGGGTTGCTAATTCGCTAATATTAGTCCAGTAAATCACCTGGCTAATGGAGACTTTTTTGGCTTCAGAGTTTGTCCTCGGGAAATTTGGACTTGAGAGGTTGTTTTAGCGTATAGCTAACATTATCTGGCTGATTTGCTAATACTAGTGAAAAACTTGGCTAACAGTGTGTTTTTCCATTTTGTTTTCAGAGTTTGTCTTCTGTTTAGAAAACTTGCGTAAGGTTAATTGTTTTGTCTGTATAGCTAATGTTAGCTGGCCATTTCACTAGTCAAGTACTGGTTAATAGTGTCCATTTTTGGTTTCAGAGTTCTACCTCTGTTTGGGAAACTTGATCTTGCACATATGTGTTAGCTCATTAGCTGGCTAATTTGCTAATATTAGTCAAGTACTTGGCTATAATGGTGTCTTTTTTGGTTTCAGAGTTTTCCTCTGTTTGGGGAAACTTGGACCCAGCTGCCATTGTGGATAGAAAAGTTAGCTAGCTCTCTGTTATCTGTGGTGAAGCAGAAAACACATCCATATTTCCCCCCCTCAGTTCACCCCAAGAAAGTCACACGTGCAAGCTTCAGATTAACCCACTCTTGGAAGGGGACCAAAGCACAACACACATTACAAAATGTTCTTCCACACTTTTTTTGCAGTTGTATATTGCCACCAGAGAGACCTGCCGCCCGTAGAGGAAAGCCTGAACTTAGGAACAGCCAGAAGCCCAGAGTCAGAGGACCTTAGCTTGCGTGACTGGAGCATAAGGATGTAAAAGAGCAGAGAGATAAGTGGGTGCAAGTCCATGCAAGACTTTAAAGGTCACCGGCAGGATTTTATAGCAGGCACGTTCTGTAACTGGCAGCCATTGTAGCTGATGAAGGACGTGGGTGAGGGTATGAAGACTCTGGCAGCAGAGTTTTGTATGTACTGCAGAGATTACCAATTCCCTACACTTCCCAAAGTTGCACAAAATTGTGAAAAATTACCACAGTCATGCCTCTCTGTAAGGAAAAACTCAGAACAGGCCTGCCATAAGAATGGTGGTGGCAGTAAATGAATCCAAAGTAATAGGCTAAAAAATGGTGGAAAGATGGGGAAATTGATGAGGAGCGTTTTATGCCTGACACCCACTATCCTGATCTTCTGGAGGATGGTGTGGTTTTCATTTGTTTTCATTGATGAAGCTGAAAAGGTTTTGGATTCACCTACACGGAAAAAAAAGCTCATATATAACCCAATATAAAATAGATTTGGCTAATGTTGCCTAAGCTATTCGCTATCAGTCTTGTGAACAGGTATGCTAAACTTCTTTGTCTGACCTACTCTATGAAGGGACTGCTTTCCAGCATTGGCGGGCAAACTTTAACAGACTTGCATCTTCTCTTAAATGTGGCTCTGCGTTCTAGTGTGGCTCTCATAAGTGCACAAGCAGGCTGCCATTAACCAAGCACAGGTGTGGACAGTTATCAATTACCCACAGAATCACAGAGACTGCCTCTCTGTCCTGCAGCCAGGGCTTGTGAATGCCTTCACGGTCACACAGAGGTGTAAAAGATTATGTGTCCATTAACTTGACAACTATCCGTCTGTATAAGGAAGTATGATTGTACTCCACACAGGTTAAAGCATCTGGATTGCGTTTGATCAAAGAATGTATTTTCATTCCAATATCCATAATCCTCCATTATTTATGTCTTAATAAAGATTTTCTCCATCATAAATCCTACTTTCTGGTCATCAGTTAAACAACTAACTTGGAATTAAGCCCATATATGGCTGAACATATTTTACACAGTGTTGTTTTCCCAGCTACACACACACAGTACTTCATTTGTGCAAAATAGCTTTTTCTTAAATCTGGAAATTATTACTTTCTTCATTCCTTACTCTTATTTATTATTCATAGGCTACACTGATATAACCAACGTGCATGAAATGAAAATTGATAAAGGCTTTTTATCTTAAATGTGACATACACACATCATCAAAAGATTCTATTGGGAAGGAAGATAAAGGTTACCAGGAACAATACATGATGATAAATTTAGACTGATATGGGCAATATTTATTGAGCTCTCAGTATGGCGTCGGCCCGCCATGTTTGCTAATGCAACATGCCAGATATCTCAGCATGGAGCTGTACAGGTTCCTAATGGTGTCCTGTGATAATCCATCCCATGCAGCTTGAATATTCTCACACAGTTCCTGCAGATGGTGCGGTAGGGGTGGAGGTGGAGTGACACCAGGCCTTCTGGACGTGTGTTCATCTTGGTGCTGACCACGGTGCCTCCACACACGAATCCGTTGGTCGTCTCTCACACTGATTTATCAGTCTACTCAGGCTTTAGCAGAGCTCAGTAAAACTGAGATCAATAACTGATCATCACACTGATTTAGTGTTTGTAAAGTAGACATTAATTTGGCATGCGTTGGTTATAAAATAGATCATAAACAACCATTGATTCTGTTTGTTTTGAATGTATTTTACAGGTAAGAGATATTATATTACAATATTGTGAATACTACCTTTGCCAAATGAAACTTGGACCGAATACCGACACTTCGTTTCTGTATTCTAAACACATATTCTGAATATTCTTTCCCATTGCATCCCAACCCTGCCCACAGACAATAAACTGACCTCATTTCGCACACTCCTTTTCCTTTATCTATCTTTCAATCAAGTCTGACAAAGAGGCAGCCTCATATAAAAGCACCCAGATGAGGTTTATGGCTCTATGAATGAATGGATAAAAGAATGTTGGAGAATTGGCCTGTTTTCAGGTTTCTGCTGATTGCAGTCTTTCCACTGAATCCGTCGTTCATTTTTCCCTCAAATTATTGTGCCTTTAATGCTAGCAAATGTTTTCTGTGATAATGACGACCATGATGAGTGCTGAATCAAAGTTTAATCTTACGGCTGAGTCCTGAAAAGTCCTTGCTGTCAGGAGTTCCAGGACATCAGAATTTGGGGCAATTTCACAGTGAGTGAAACTGAGAAGAGTCGGTTTGATTGGGTGTGCAATTGGTTGAGTACCACATGGAAGGAAAAAGCCTGAAAACAGTTTGTATGTGAAACACGTTCAATTTCCCCCAAATGGATGGGCTGAAACCATGGAAGGGGTTGTTTGTCTGAGCAATATAGTAGCCAGGAGATCGAGATTGCACCCCCGTTGCTTTTGCAAGACACCTTTGATCTTTTCTGCGTTGCCTCTCTCTGCTGTTCCCCAAAGCAGGCATCAGACTTGGACTGCAAAGGATCCTCTTAATCAATCTTTAATTATTAAAGCCATGTTGGGGGGGTCCTTCCCTGTGATTCAAAGTAGCTTGTCAAATAAATTCATCTCTTGTTGGGAACAACGGCCTACGTGTTCCTCAGATCGTATCTGCTAATCAAGCATGCACTCATACTCAAAAGAATAGCTGCACCCAGAAGGAAGTGTGGGATTGCAATGCTATTGGGAAGGAAGGTAAAGGTTACCAGGATGATACATTTAGACTGATATGGGCAATATTTATTGAGCTACACATACAGAAGTAGTGTGGTGCTGACCACAGTGCCTCCACACACGGATTCGTTGGTCGTCTTCACCAAGACAAAAGTGGGACTCGTCACTGAAGATGACCCGCTGCCATTCTGAGTCACTCCATGACAGTCTGGCACGACACCATTGCGTTAAGGGCAGTCGTCGTAACAGTCTGCGTGCATGTAATCCTGCATCGTGCAGCCATCTGCCAATGTTACTGCTCGCTGAATGTCCGCAATTATGGCTGTTGGGTCACTGCAATCAAAAATCTTTCTAGTGAGGCCAAACGGGTCCTTCTGTGGTGTCCCTTCAACTTCAGAGAAGCCTTAATTTTAGAACATATACATATAAAGGTAGTATTAGTAGAAAATACCACCTGAGCAAGGTTTTGAACCCCAAGTTCAAACGGCTCAAAGCTATAAAGTTGCCGATAATGCTTAATGATTGCTATACATCAGAAAGCTATTAGCCTGTTCAAGAGTCTGACACAAATACAATGATTTTTACAATATTACATATATGTCATCTACCAAGATATTAGTATCCCTTTTATATATTTTTATTTTTATCCCTTATTATGCTGTGATGTAGGCATCACTGGCACTCCCAGAAATTGGATCTCAAAATAAAATTCTAAATTTTAACCATTTAAGACGTGTTAACCAATCTCAGAAACAATCTCAGGAACAATAATTATTTTCCTGGAAAGGTTCTCTGCTGACAGTGGCTTAAATCAATAACAGGGTGGTGGATTCTTATAGCCTGCAATTAGCAAATGCACAAAAACAAGGGCGTCCAGGGTCCTTTCTGTGTGGAGCTTGCATGTTCTTTCCCGTGTCTGTGTGGGTTTCCTCCGGGTGCTCCGGTTTTCTCCCACAGTCCAAAGACATGCAGTCAGACCAGCTGGAGATACTAAATTGCTCCTGTGTGAGTGTGTACATCAGTGTGTCAGCCCTGCAATGGTCCGGGGGCCTGTTCAGTGTGTTTCCTTCCGTCCGCCCAAATAGTCCTAGTATAGGCTCCAGCAACTTCCCATGACCCAGGAGGATAAGCGGTGTAGATGATGAGATGAGTATATGATGATGCCGCAGCGTAACTGATGCCAGAGAGATTGATAGCTCAGTTTGTGAACTGAAACCTGAGCCAAAACACTTGCTCTGAAGATCATACTATATGGGCCTTAATACTGAACTGGCTCAAAACACATTACAGACTTTTAACTGATTTCCTTTTGCATTGAGTGACCCTATACCTTCATTAGGTTCATTTTATTATAATAAATGTTTGGATATTCAATTTTGAACAGCTAACACAGAGAATCGTAATACTGGAGCATGTTTAGAGATAGTCATTTATGTTTTCTGGGGATTTGTTCCAGTGGGCACTGGGAGCCGCCATGTTTGGAACTGTTTTGTGCTTCATTATGGACAGAACTGGGAGTTGGGGTTGAGTGCTCGAGCAGTGTGGACATGCCACAGGCTCTTCCCCCTTCTGGAAAGAAGGCATAGGCCCAAGATAGAGCTGGCTGTGAGAGTTCCGACCATGTGTAAGGCAAGCAGTGGCCGAATAAAGCCCTGATAAAGCCCTCAGCTTGTACATAGGTATCCTTCTTCCCTCTTAAGTGGCTACAATATTAGCACAAAACAGTTGACGGTATTACATAAACTAGATCTTAATGCTCCACATTTCACAAAGTGATTTTCAGACTTTTTCAAACACATTGGGCTTGTTCAGTGGCTAGTTCTGTCTCTTGTCATTTCAGGGCTTGACGACTGCAACTCGCTCCTGGCTGGTCTTCCTCTGTAGGCCATCAGGCCCTTGCAACAGGTCCAGAATGCAGCAGCTCGACTCATCTTCAGTCTTCCCAGGTTTTTCTCATGTCACTCCACTGCTGCGCTCCCTTCACTGGCTTCCTGTAGTTGCCCTGATGCTTGCCTACAAAGCCAAGAATGGAGTTGATCTGCACCTCGAGCCCTTTAAGCTTTAAGTACAGCTCAGCTTGACCCGCCATCCCTCAAAATGCATGGAAGGCAAGCGTCCAGACTCTTCTCTGTCCTGGCACCCAGATGGTGGAATGAACTTCCACTGGCTGTCCAAACAGCAGACTCTCTTGCGGTCTTCAAACACAGGCTAGAGATCATTTCTTTGTAGAAGCACTTAAGTGAGTCAGTACCTATAGATGTATATACGGAAATGCTTTATTTTGGCACTTATTCTCTAGGTATGAGCACTAGGTAGGGATTTCTAGTTAGTGCACTTCTGCTGTATTTACCTCTGTGTTCCTCTTTCTAGGTATCAGCACTGGCCCATGTTCAGGCAGCGTCTGAGCTCAAGGCGAGTTTTAGCCTCTAATCTTCTTGTACTAGCTAGGAAACATTCTCTGACAGAACACTAAGCACGGTTGTAAGTCATTCTGGATAAGAGCGTCTGCTAAATGCCTTAAATGTAAATGTTTGAGATGGACTGCGCCCTCGCCTTGGTGGTCAGTGAGAACAGCCAGATACAGTTGGGGGGAGGAGGGAGGAAAGAGCCATCAAGTCGGACAGTCGCCACCTGCAAACTATGTGAGCTAATGACAGATCTTGCAGTGTTTGCGTTGATGCGGTCGAAATCTGTTGATGCAATAGAAATCCCTCTGCTACCGCATGAAACCAAAAATGGTCAACAGTGAAAGTGAAGAGACTTTATTTAATCAGCTGTAGGATAAACAAAACAATCCTGATCGCAGGGCTTGTTCTCCAGACCCACAGTGGTGATTATATGTGACCACAAAGTGTTAAACTAAGTTCCTCTAACATCTGTAAACACTATTTGAATTTTTTTTTTTTTATCATTTGTTTATTTTCTACATTGGTATAAAAAGTTTTAACAAACTGGTACTGGAGTCGTTCCAATACATAAAGTTATAGTTATGACATGAAATGCTATAATTAAAATGATTAAGAAAATAAACTTAGCATACTGGTAGAGAGCATGGCATTATTACTGTACATATAGAGCCTATAAGTGAAATAACAGAGACTTATGTTTTAGAATAATACAATCATCAGAGGTCTCAACAGAGCTTTTAGCCAATGAGGATTATTAAGCTCTGTCATCATGAAGCCATCTCTCAGCTTGAGCAGCCCGTGAAGAGCATCTGCATCAACTGGCTCTGAAACCTGCAGCAGCCTCACGCTCGCGAGATTATAATGGCGTATGTCATTGTGACGCGCCAACGCCGCTGACGCAAGTGGCATGCACCATGCCGAGCCAGGCTGCGATCCGTCTGCGCAGTGCCGGGTTAAGTCAAACAAGCCTATTTACTTCAAAGCAATGGGCTTTGACTGCTCACCCTGTGGTCACGTAAGAGACAGGGATGTAGTCTCACTTCCTGTTCTAAGATTCAGGGGTGGGGCTTAAGTAAAAAGTGGGGTATTAAAAAATAATAAACCAATGATAAAATCTTGACCTTTAAAAGAAGGAAAAATAGAATAAAAGATAAAGAATATTATTTGCACAGAAAGGCCAACAACGGATGATGAATCAAAGTGATAACAAATGATAACATGAAGCATAAAGCAAAACTAACTCGAGACAGGCAACCGCAAAGGTTCCAGGCAAGGGAGCGGTGAGCAGAGGTATCCAGTAGGTTGCACTGCATAACCTTACTGCTACAGCATACAGCTGTGTTTCTCAGCCCTGGTCCTGGAGACCCCATGTCCTGCACATTTCAGTGCCTTCCCTGCTCCCAGCACACCTGATTCATCTCATCAGCTCATTACCAAGTCCTTTCAGAGTTGCAGGGGGGGTGGGCTTTTAAAGCAGAGAAGAAAATCAGCTATCAAAAGTGGTGCACATGTCTAGTTACTACATTCAAGTACCTGCAGTGTCAGGTGGGAACATGGGAACATGAAACCTATTAAAACAGCTCCTCAATCAGGCAGGCAAAATCCTGACATGCTAACAAGTCAACCTGTATGACAGCAGAAACATCAGGCTGTTCCATAGCAGTGAATGACGGGGCAGCCTGTGTTATGAGAAGCTCTAATCATGTCAGGCTGGGTGGGTGTATGTCAGTCAAGTGTGGGAAGGTGGGTGAAACAGTATTTACCCTAAACCAGGTGGGAACATGTGTAATGATGCTGAGCTGTAACCTTACAACGTTTCCGTCTCCTCGGGTTTGAGTTTCATTACCAGTGCTGCAGGAGCTGATAATTTGAACTGGCTCTGCTTTGACAGAAGCTGGTTGCCAAAAGTCAACACATTTGACAAGGTCATCATGTACTGCTGGTTGCTAGGGATACATTATATGTCCAAAAGTTTGAGGACATTTGTTCATCCAATGTACCTTTTGAAGTTAAGGGTGTGGATGGGTAGTTTGTCCTCATTAACAGGCTATGCTCTTCTGGGAAGACATTACACTAAATGTTGGAACATTGCTGTGAGGATTTGATTGCATTCCGCATCAAAATTAATGTTAGGTGATTACTGATGTTAGACGATTAGTTATACATCCTGAACGCCACTCCAACTCATCAACAAAGGTACTGGATGGAGTGTTTCCTTCAACTGCGTTTACTTTAACTGCTAATTACTTTTACTTAACTGCTGATCGTACAGGTTCACATACCACTCACAGATCTGTAATATTGGATTAATTTCTTTGATATAATGAACAAAATATTTGTGTCTTATTTGTTTAATTGGGCTCTGCTTATCTACTTTTAGGACTTGTGTGAACACCTGATTATGTTTTAGGTCATATTTATGCCGGAATGCAGAAAAGTCCAAGGGGTTCACAAACTTGCAAGCACCACTCTATAAGGCTGCATGCAAAAGTTTGGCCATCTCTGGTTAAATGTTTTGCAGTAAAACTAAGTTAATATATCCTGTACAGAGAGCAAACTTTTTAAACTTTTAAACCCACTTAATGCACAATAACTGCCATAATTGTAGCCTGTTCTGGCACATTTTATAGTAATTTTTTTTTTTCAAAAATAAACAGGTTTGGAACCCGAAAAGTTTGTTCCGAGCTGGAATCAAAGAATAGTTGGTTCTATAGCACGAACTGTGACGACATCTGTGGGCGTGTCAGTTGTTGAGGACAGAGAAGGCAACAATGGCGGCACCCAGTGGTCTGCTGAAGAACCTCTTCTATCACCAGTAGTTGATCCGTGCTGGCTTTTTGGATACAAACAAACATCTGGATTAACAGCACAAATGCTTGCAGGTAATCTATACGCACCACCATCTTGTTACTACTGTTTACTACCGCTGTGCTGCGCCCTCTGTTGACATACCCTTTGATGTTCCTTGGTTCCAATAAAAACTGGTGCAAACGAAGGCTGGTCCCCTGAATAGCACCAAGGTTCTAAGAAGCCTGAACGGAACCAGTTTAATAACCATGGTTCTTTTTGGTTGAAAAAAGCTAATGGTGTCCCCCAGGGTTCACTTCTAGGCCATCTTCTTTTCATCATCTATTTGCTTCCGCTTGGTGATATTATTTGACAACATGGTCTTCAGTTTCACTGCTATGTGGATAACATTCAAATTTACATCTGCACCAATCCCTCTGATACACTGCCTCCTGGCTCAAGCTGCCGGGTTGATATTAAAAACTGGATGGAAAAGAACCTTCTTAAATTAAATAGTAATAAATCTGAAGCCATTCTTATTGCCACCCTTATCTTCCACCCTTAAGAAAATCAGTCAACCTACACTATCTATCCCTGGTTTCATCACATCCTCTGTGGCCCAGGTCCGTAGCCCTGGTGTTATTTTGGACTCTAGGTTTCCCTGGAGGCTCACATTAAGAACATAACTATAAATTGCTTTTTTCCACCTCAGAAACTTTGCCAGGTTGCAACCCTCCCTCTCTGACTCTGTGTCTGAAACCCTTATACATGCCTTTATTACATCCGGACCGGATTATTGCAATTCAATCCTAGTTGGGCTCCTCTTTAGTAGTCTACAGAAACTCCAATATGTCCAGAACTCAGCAGCCACTAGATCATGGGAACACATAACGTTCCAATAGCGTATACAACATAAATTATGCCTCTTGGTTTTTGAATCATTACACGGTTTGGCTCCTGATTACCTTTCTGCTTCGTTGTCCAGAAACTCTCCTTCATGGTCGCTCCGGTCTGCTGATGCTCATTTGCTCTCTTTCCCATCTGCCAAAGTATGTATGTGAGGTGAAAGAGCTTTCGATGTTGTAGATCCAAAGTTATGGAATTCTATCCCCCTGTACCCTCGAGTGTGCCCACCATTACCTTTTCTTAAGAGGCATTTCAAAACATATCTTTTCAAGACTGCTTTTCCGAATTTGTAGTTTTGACTCATTTTAAGGGTGTGTTTCTTTGTTTTGTGTGATTTTATTATTGTTGGACGTCCTGTTACTTATATAGACTCATCCTCTGAAAAAAAAGTTGTTCCCAGAAGGAATCAACTCACAGGAATGAAAATTGATTTGCAAATTGACATGCAAATGATTTTCATTGAAGTTTCACGCTAGGCCACGCATGTGACGTAGGCAAGGACGGGACTTTATCGCTGTACCTCGTCCTGTTGTGCGCGCTTTCCGTTCTGACTCATGCTGTTGTTTTAGTCGCATCCTTTGTAAGTGAAGTACACCTCAGAGAAGAGTTTGAAAGCAATTCGAGTAGTTGGAAGAGTTTGAGAGGTTCCATGAAGGGGGATGGTCTTGTTGATGGATGCTACCACAGCATGCTGTTGACGGCAATGGACAGAAACAGGCACGCACCAGCAACATGAAGGATCTGGAAGACCTACACGAACCATGGAGAGAGAGAAGCCACAGAGTGTCCGACACGGGCAGAGTGACCCAACAGCCACGATTGCAGACATTCAGCAAGCAGTGACGCCATATCAGTCTGAATTTATCATCCTTCCCAACAGCACTGCAATCCCACACTTCCTTCTGGGTGCAACTATTCTTTTCATGATGAGTGTATATTTGTTTCATGTTGTTCTTTTTGAACTGTAAAGTGTCCTTGAGTGTCATGTCAAGACACTTACCAATTATTTATTATTATTATTATTATTATTATTATTATTATTATTATTATATGACTGTATAAGCTCCTTCTTGCATTTGTGTTGATTTTTGTCAACATACATTTTTTGATGCACACATTCATAAAGATCTTAATAACCTTAAATTTAAAAAAATAATAATTAATTAATTTATTTATTTTTATACATTTCTTTTTAAAATGTATTTTAATAGCCTTAAAATAACCTGTACATCCTGCAAAACGCTTAGTTAGTCCACAGGGTTAGAGAGTCCATTATGCAGGCTCTGAGATTGCTATAAATATAATCATATGATGTCAGACGTGAATCATGTTGCCTCTAATTTGAACGTTGTATTGAAATTAGAACCAAACTGGCTCATGACTATAGTACAAATAACAGTTATAACAATCTTTGCACGTCACAAGTAATGGCGGCCTTGAAAGATTTCTGGGCAGGCGCAGCCTGGATATCACCTGACCTGCCTGGGTGAAGTGCTGCGTACTGTATGACCTCCGAAATATGCAATTATTTTTATCATTTAATGAATTCACTGAGGTATGAAGTTCTGGCGGGTGGCATGGGTGGCACGTAGGACTTCATTTTCCATTCCAATAGCTCTTTGTGTTCTTCTTATCGGAAATCGTAGCCTGCATCCCGGAGCAGAGCCTTAGTAAAAGATCACTTACAGGAGCAATTTGTAACACAACCCGTTATTTTGTTTATTCACCAAACAAATAGGGGGCAACATATCACCAGAAGGTTGTGGTGCCCACCCCTATCGTAAGAAACAAGGAAATGTTTGCCTTTGTTTGCTGCCCAACAGGGTTTCTTGCCAAGAGCAGGCAGCACCGGTTGCTTTCCAAGGGCAGTGCTGCTTCTTCATGTACTCTATGATAGAGTGACTCATTATCACCTCCCCAGGTACAAGGTAGTATTGCAAGACCAGCGGTAGCTAGCTGGTTAAACGTCTTTAGCCCTAATTCAAGAGGGATTCGTTTTACCTGGGGATGTGATGTAATTTGAGGGATTACCAACAACCTTTGTGTTTTTAATCCAGTATGAATCTGCCCAGTTCATACTTTATACAAGTATGCTAAGTAACAATTACAGAGTGAATAGACCTTTCTCACAGTCCCTGCATCATCACATCCAGCTATGCATTGTAGCGCCATCGAACTTCTGCGTGCACTGTTTAACAGAGCACTCACCAGTTTCCAGCCTCCCTCAAAAATCTTCACTGGGCTTCAGCACAGCCAACAAGAGGGCAGTTAACATATAGGAAGTCCCTCCAACATGGATAGTTTGGCTAGTTAGGCTAGTTTGACCTGGCCAAAGCACATTCAGCAAAACTTTTGATCTTTGTCTTTGTGTGATCTGCACGTCTGCCATATGCACTGTTTATTGCTGCACAGATCTCCACGGGGAGCTCAGTAAACAGAGCACACTGTAGGGGACGTTTGTTCAGCGAATCTGTTGGGAAATAATGCGTTTGAAAGCGCATCTGTGAATGCGTTAAGTAAAGCAAGTCTGTTCAGATGGCGGAGTGTATGCCACAAATATGAGAGTCTGATCCTTGAGGAATCCGCCTGTGACAGGTTTAACAAAGCGGAGAAGAACCAGAGTGCAGCTTTATGTTCAACACCACATCACATCCCTAAACGGCCAGCCTAAAGAAACTAGGACATATTGTGTTTCATCTTGGAGGAGAAAATGTTCAGCAGGTTTAATTATTCCCACTCAGACCATGTAAATAGTAGTAGTGTTAGTGCCCTGATCATATTTCTACATTAATGCTATCCGGGCTATACTCACCGAGCTGTGGTGCTCAGGAGTCTGTTTCTCAAGGGGTGCTGCTGCACAGTAACTCAGTAAGTGTAAGGTGTTAGTGTACTGTAAGTAGTGTGTTGGTGTACAGTAACTCAGTAAGTGTAAGGTGTTAGTGTACTGTAAGTAGTGTGTTGGTGTGCAGTAACTCAGTAAGTGTAAGGTGTTAGTGTACTGTAAGTAGTGTGTTGGTGTGCAGTAACTCAGTAAGTGTAAGGTGTTAGTGTACTGTAAGTAGTGTGTTGGTGTGCAGTAAATCAGTAAGTGTAATGTGTTAGTGTACTGTAAGTAGTGTGTTGGTGTGCAGTAACTCAGTAAGCGTAATGCGTTAGTGTACTGTAAGTAGTGTGTTGGTGTAAAGTCACTCAGTAAGTGTAATGTTAGTGTACTGTAAGTAGTGTGTTGGTGTAAAGTAACTCAGTAAGTGTAATGTTATTGTACTGTAAGTAGTGCGTTGGTGTAAAGTAACTCAGTAAGTGTAATGCGTTAGTGTACTGTAAGTAGTGTGTTGGTGTACAGTAACCCAGTAAGTGTAATGTTAGTGTACTGTAAGTAGTGTGTTGGTGTACAGTAACTCAGTAAGTGTAAGGTGTTAGTGTACTGTAAGTAGTGTGTTGGTGTACAGTAACTCAGTAAGTGTAATGTGTTAGTGTACTGTAAGTGGTGTGTTGGTGTACAGTAACTCAGTAAGTGTAATGTGTTAGTGCACACCAATCGGGGTACAGACAGAGCTTGGTTCTAGCTAATGGACCCTGTCTCCTTCAGTGTTCTGTGCTGATGATCATTTGAATAGACATCAGTGTCAGACTAATTAATGAGCTTCTATTAAAGACTGGTGGACTGAGAGACACTAGAGTCTCTTCACCTACACTGAGCTGATTAAGAGTCTTGTTCCAGAAATGATAATAGGACATTAGAGCCATAATAAATCATGCTCCTGTTACTCTCCATACTTAAGTACATTTGAAGGTAAATACTTTAATACTGTTACTCCAGTGGAGGTCTAAAGGGAGGAACTTCTGCTGGCACTGGAGGAGTATTTTACCTCGGGAATCTCTATCTTAACTCAACTACAGGTTTTGTGTACTTCATCCACCTCTGTGGAAATGTTCACATAAATGCAAGGTGAAGTGGTCAATAAACACCTATGGCTATTACAAACCTCAGTTTCAATATAAAGTTAGGAGAGTATGTGACATGCAACTCAAAACAGACACTTGCAAATCCACTTTCACCTGCATTTAAAATGGGTGTCTCCCACACCTTTGTTCTTTTGTTTCTGGAGGTCAGCTTATGACATTTGTGGCTTTTATAGATATAATGAGAGTCACAGTCATAATTAATAGTTATACGCCTTCTTACAATGAAACAGGCAGCTATTGTTACTGTGCTCTTCAGACTGATGAAATCGTGTATCTTTCACATAGCAGTCCATGCTGTTTACATGCAACGATTTTCACTAGTCTGATTGAACACATTCCGAATTCAGGTTAATCAGGTCCAATCAGGTCCAACGTTAAGGGCATGCATAGAGTACCATGTAGTGTAGACATTACCATGACAACGAGCATCACAAGTCCAGTCGTGGTGAGACGAGCAGCAGTATGTTACCTGAGCTCTGTAATACACGGATCTGAGGAACTTCCATCTGCTTTTAGTTTACTCCACAGTTGGTGTAAACTCACTGGCATTAATACGCTCATATGCTCGACTGAACAGCTCGTTGTTGTTAGCTTTATGGCCATGCACCCTGATAACTGTTTTTTAAGTCATTTAAAGTTTGAAACATAAATTTTGTCTCCTCTGAGCATCATAAACTTCCCTCTTACTTACTATAACGTTCCGACTGGGAATGTAATCAGATACAGGCATTTACATGGCTATTATTCTTCTGTTTATCAGATTATTTACCCACTTCATCGAAGCAGATAGGAACTCATTCTAATTACTCTCTTCCGACTGAGATGTATATATGGATGGATTCTATTCCGATTGAGCCATTATTCCGGTTATTAATGAATTATCAGCCTGCAGTGTAAATGTGGCTAATGTGAATTGACAGAGTTCAACAGTTGTGGACCGAACAGGTGAATACATGTAAATGTGTTTTTGCTGACATCACCAAATTCAAACTTGTTTATTTTTCATA
Source organism: Semaprochilodus insignis (assembly GCA_034552555.1). NCBI lineage: Eukaryota > Metazoa > Chordata > Actinopteri > Characiformes > Prochilodontidae > Semaprochilodus > Semaprochilodus insignis. Next base: position 4,306,373 of record CM067498.1, read on the forward strand.
GATTAGACCATTTGGGCCGGCCAGTGACAGGTAAGAATGTTCACATACTACATCAAATTATTTATATAAAAAATTAAATAGAATGGTATTTGGCATCAGTGAATTATCCAACAATATCAAGAACAACATTCCTCAACATTTCTGTAGGATTTTAGGTGTAGGTTCCATTTACGTTGCAATTCCATCATAAGTCCCCAAATGACCACTGAATCTTGTACAGCAAAGTTGATGTAACACTGTGCTTAACAGGACCCCCAAAGGACCACCACAGAGCAGGTATTATGTGGGCGGCGGATCATTCACAGCACTGCAGTGACACTGACGTAGTGGTGGTGTGTTAGTGTGTGTTGCGCTGGAGTGTTTAAACACTGTGTCCACTCACTGTCCACTCTATTAGACACTCTTGCTGGTCCTCCTTGTAGATGTACAGTCAGAGACGATAGCTCATCTGCTGCTGCACAGTGCAGTGGTGGTCCTGTGGGTGGCCCTGACCATTGAAGAACAGGGTAATAAAGTATACAGAGAAACAGATGGACTACAGTCTGTAACTGTAGAATTACAAAGTGCTCCTATAAGGTCAGTGGAGCTGATTAAACGGACACTGAGTGTAGATAGAAGGGAGCATGCTCAGTCGGTGTATAAGCTCCAGATGTCTGCAGAATGTATTACTCTTCTTACTGTTAATTATTTTTAAAAAAAGCCAATCAAAATATGCTTTATGTGTCACATGGTTGGCATCATATTCCAGTGTACTTCCGTATTGGTCGGTGTCCCGCAGATGGAAGGTTGATATCTGGTGATAGCTGGGGAAAAAGGTTAAAAGCATTTGGCCAGCCCAGTGATACACAGTTGTCACCCATAAAACTGGCTGTTTGTGCTACTTTCTGAAGTGTTTATGGACCGCTTGTCATACACGTGACCAATTATATCCTCCTACTGGCCAGCAGAGCCACATTCCTTGTACCTTGTCCCCGAGGAGATAAAGTGAGAGGCGCTTGTTTTATGGATGGACGGCGTCAGAAGCTGTCTAAAGTTCAACCTGGAAGCAAGTCAGTGGAGCTCAAGCGGCGTTCTGATCTGATCCGGGGGGAACTAGGCAGTTAGAAGCCCTCTACGGTCTCCAATCCAGTCGCACTGGCATCATGTCAGAGTGTACTTAAGTTCCACGTGATGTGTGTGTATCCATGGTGAGGCTCGCTGCGCGTTTTGGAGACGCTCGCAGCTCCACTTTACGCGTGCACACGAGCTCTCTCTTCAGCAGCACAGCAGCACGGACGGATCTGCCATGCGGAGCAGCAGCACGCGATGCCCGGTCTACCTGAAATGAGTCGTACTCCCGCATCATCAGGCGCCGAGCCTCTTTCCAAGTGGAGCGGAGTTGTGGAGCTGATCATAAGAAACGCGAGCTGCAAATAACTCCCAATCCCACCTCCTCACCTCCACATCGCCCTAATATTTCACTTTCTCGCGCGGACTGATGCATCGTCGTTCCAAGTGATGCCCGTAAACATGAGCCTGTCCAGAAACGAAACCTTGTTTTGGTCCCACGAACAAGCGGAGGCCAACCACACCGCCAAAGAGCATTTGGGTCCGGAGGTCGTGCTCGTGCCGGTCATATTCGGCTGCATCTTCTTCCTGGGCATCGTTGGGAACGCGCTGGTCATGGTGGTCATTGGTAGGATCAAGTCCGGACGCTCGAGAAGCACCACCAACATCTTCATCCTCAACCTCAGCATAGCCGACCTCTCCTTCCTCCTCTTCTGCGTGCCGTTCCAAGCCACCATCTACTCACTGCCTGAGTGGATCTTCGGCGCGTTCCTCTGCAAGTCCGTGCACTACTTCGTCACAGTGACTATGCTGGTCAGCATCTTCACGCTTGTCGCCATGTCCGTGGACCGGTACGTGGCCGTGGTGCTCTCCAAGAAGTCCCCGTGCATACGGAACCGCAGGAACGCCCTGCTCGGCGTCTGGCTCATCTGGCTGCTCTCGCTCATCTTCGCCGTGCCCGTGGCGCGGCACCAGGTCGTAACGGACCATCCGGACGCGCCCAACAGCTCGTTTTGTTGGGAGATCTGGGGCGAGCGCGTGGCCAGGCAAACCTACAAAGTGGCCATTCTGGTCTTCGGCTACCTCCTGCCCCTGGTTCTGATCACATGCTGCTATGCCAAGGTAAGGCTTTCGCGTCTTTGCCAAAGCGGGTAAAAAGTTAGTCTGCACGTGCAGCTAAAGCGGCGGAGGTGTACAATGATGTATATATGGTTTATAATAAAGCTCATGCAGTTTGTAGTGCAGCTCATGTCCAACTTTCCAAACAGAGTCATGGAAGAAGGTCCTGATCCAAAGGCGTTTGGAAAACTGGCATGGACTATGAAGGGGTTTTAGCAGAGCGCGCACTTTTGATTTGAACCTTATTGAGTATTCTCATATAGTAATACACTCGAGATGAAAGGAAGCTTGGGAAGCTTGTAGTTATTAGTTTCTAGTTCTGTTGCTAGATGCTATATGCGCTGGATGTACTAGGGCGCTCCTCTTCACCTCCTCTGTATCTGTTTGCTATTTCACGCCTTCTTGAGTCGGCATTTCATTGGAAAAGCTGTGTGTGCATTTCCTGGAGCCTGTAGCCCTTTTTAACCACCTGTAGTCATCATCACTAAGGAGGTCTCCAAAGTGCGCGCTTTACGCACGGGGAGCGCACACAAAGCTGCGGTTTCTCCAGGTCTAACGGGTGTATGATGACACTGAGAGAGAGAGAGAGAGAGAGAGAGAGAGAGGTGTATGTAGGGGCATTATCATGCAGTGTTGTTTGGCGAGGGCTGCTGGAAAGCCAGCTGCTCGCGCACGCCTCCGCGCAGAGGCGCTAATGAATCTGTTGAGGAGAAGAAGTTTTTGCTTAGCGAATTTGTGATTCCAGCCTCTCTTTAACTCTGTATTATAGATGAATTATGTTACTGTACATTTAAGACTGACATATGCAAATATTGTCTGTTCTGATTGGCCACCCCCTGATTTCTTTTATTCATCAAGCTGTCCATACAATAGGCATCTTTTAATAGGAGCGTGAATGGGCGTGGCTTAACTGCAGGCGTCTGAATAGGTGAACATACAGTCATGGGTCAGTTGGGGCTCCCTGGTCAGTTTACTTGTATTGTTGACAATAATCCTGCACACATTCTCCACACACAACACAACACAACTCATAATGCACTCATAATTACTCTCTATTGGCTGAATTCAGCATATGGCCACATATGGCTTGTGCAAAAGTTCTAACACATATTTCATGTTTCATTTCTTCTGATAAGTTCAAATCAGCACATACTTGGAGTGTCATGTTTAAGTTGGCTCCCTGTAGAGCCTGATAATAACTACAAAGCACAGCAGCCCACCAGAAAACTACAGTCAACTTTTATTAATACAATTTCTCCAAGAAATCTGGTTCAAGGCAAATCATTGTATGTCCAAATTCAAACAGGTGAGCTGTGAAAGCCCCCCAACAAACCCCGGCTATGTTGTCTCAAACTGAGGATGTTTAATTAGCCTGCTACTGTGACACTATTATTTCATATTATTATCATATTATGTGGACAGTTTATACATATATATCTACTAATATACTTAATATAAAACCAAAATGGTTATGTATGACATTTCCAGCCCACTACAAACTACTCCATCCACCTGGGTTCAAAGCCCATGGCCCACTAGAGGGTATTTCATGGCCCACTGGTGGTCTGCGAAACTCTGCTGCAGAGAATATGTTTGCTTGCTATCACCTAAAGAAGTGTTTCTCCACCCTGTTCCTGGACTCCCCATGCTCTGCACATTTCAATGCCCCCCAACACACCTGATTCAACTCATCAGCTCATTAACAAGATCCTTCAGAGTTGGAGCAGCGGGGTGTTCAAGCAGGGGATCCGCTAAAACGTGCAGGACAGGAGGTCTCCAGGAGCAGGGCTGATAACCACTGACTTAGAATATCAACAATGAATACAAAACCTACTTTGGCCAGGTGTGTTTCGCATATTGTCATTAAACAAATGAAAACAGGTGTGTCCAAAATAGTACAGGAGAGTGCACAAACATTCCTAACTTTCAATGTAAGTTAATATTGAGAGTATTTATTTATTTATGAACGATTCTGGATTATTTCTGTTGGTCTATTCATCATGCAGTTATGTAGAAATATAAACATCTTTATTCTTTTATGACATCACAGAAATAATGAAGTCAAAACAGATCTTTCTTACAGCTTAGTTTTCAGGATTGGGCTTGTTTTTAAACCTCAGATCAGACTTTTATTTTAAAATTGATTTCCATGATATAGGCTCTATGAAGGTGCAATTTCTTGTTTAAAACATTCCAAAAACGAGCTAAAATGATCAACAGAATGTGTAGAAATAACAGTTTGTCAAAGATATCTTCATATGGAGAAATATCTACTGAAGTTAGCATGCTAACCAGCTAGCCCTGGCCCATCCTGTCTTCCAATACCAATTAGTCTGACACTGACGTCTATTCAAATGATCATAAACACAGAACACTGAAGAAGAACAAGTTCCATTAGCTAGAACCAAGCTCTGTCCAACAGGTCAAAACAAGCTCAAAACAAAGTGAACGCTGTACCCTGATTGGTGGATCACTTCACGCTTCTGGACAGATTACGTTTTTATGCTCACATAAGCCAAAAGAAAGAACAAGTACACCAACACACTACTTACAGTACACTAACATTACACTTACTGGGTTACTGTACACCAACACACTACTTACAGTACACTAACATTACACTTACTGGGTTACTGTACACCAACACACTACTTACAGTACACTAACACATCACACTTACTGAGTTACTGCACACCAACACACTACTTACAGTACACTAACGAATCACACTTACTGAGTTACTGCACACCAACACACTACTTACAGTACACTAACACCTTACACTTACTGAGATACTGTACATCAACACGCTACTGACAGTACACTAATACCTTACACTTACTGAGATACTGTACACCGACACACTACTTACAGTACACTAACACATTACACTTCCTGATTACTGTACACCGCTGATACCAACCTTGTGTCATAGACCTACACTCAGCCTAATTGGTGTGGTCTAATCGTAGATCAGCTTTATGAGCATCTAGCTCGCTTTTCCCTCTTTATTGGACATCTATCTGGTGATAGTCTTTAACTGCACACAGGCCACCTGTTCTTCTGAAGTGTGTTAAGGAAATCAACAACTTATTCAGTCTGATCTCTGCCTGCCACATGGTCGATTACAGCAGGCAATATTTTTAATGCATTTGACTCTAATCAGTCGACTCGTTAACCCCAAACTGAAACACTGATGATAGTGAACTACGTACAGATGGGCAGCTGCTGAGGAGGTTTGAGTCACTGGGTTTATCTGTTGTTTTCCATGTACATGGAAAAAGATTTGGCAGCAGAATGTCAAAATATACTGACTCAATATCTCAGCATGATGACTAACCTTTTCCAAATGCTTATTATGACACATTTTCGTGAAATATTGACTTAATGCACTCTACAGTCGCACAAATAGTTGCACCCAGAAACAATCAGCCAACAGAAATTGAACTTGGTGGGTAGGTTTGACATTGTGAGACGTGCAAATGATTCAGGTTTCACGCTCGGCAGCATGTGATGTAAGCAAGGACGGGCCTTATCGCTGTACCTGACTGACCCAACAGCCACGATTGTGGACATTCAGCAAGTAGTGTCATCCTGTTACTGCCAGCACTATTGGCAGACAGCTGCACAATGCAGGACTACATGCACGCAGGCCATTACGACGACTGACCTTAACGCCACGTCAACGTCACTAAAGACTAAAGACCGTATAATGCCAGACGTCTGGTATGTTGCGTTAACAAACATGGTGGCCCAGCGCTACATTAAGAGACACTACTTCTGTATGTGTAGCTCAATAAATATTGATCCTATCAGTCTAAATGTATCATCATTTATTGTTCCTGGTAACCTTTATCTTCCTTCCCAACAGCACTGCAATCCCACACCTCCTACTGGGTGCAACTATTCTTTTGATGATGAGTGTATCTTACAATAGAGATTGTGTTGAAATAATGACTTCCTAAATTTCAAGAAAGTAAGTAATGCATTTTTGATAACAAGTCATAATTACAAGATACTAAATTATTACTTGGGGATAAAAAGTCACTATGTATTTTTGTGACTGAAGTCAGAAGTAGCCCAAAACCTAGCTAAAAAAACTAAAAGAATTTTATCTTAAAATTGACTTAATATCTCAAAATAATGACTTATGTCATGAGATCCTGAGATAATATGTCTAAAAATATCAACATTTATGAAAGTAAGTCATTTTTTGAGATAATAAATTATTATTTCAACATGCTATGTTAAAATTTTGAGGTATTAAGCCAAAATCTGGACATACCGCTGCCAGAAATAGATACTAAATAAACTTCCTTCCTTCTCCGTTACCTGGTATGAATTGCCTCCCATACCGAACATATTAGTAATGTTTACTGTTCATTACTATGTAAAATTGTAATTGCACGAGAACTGTTCCTAAAACAACTTATAGCAATAATTACTTGTTTTATCTGAATATTGACTTAATATCTCAAAATTATGACTTGTGTCATGAGATCTTAAGATAATACTGTATGTCAAAAATATTTACTTTTACAAATGTAAGTCATTATTTTAAGATAATTTCCGCATGCTTTGTTAAAAGTTTGAGATATTAAGCCAAATTCTTGAAATTAACTTTACCTGGTATGAATGAGTACCCATTCCTTCCATAATAGTAATATTTTCTATTCATTACTATTTACAATTTTAATTGCACTAGAACTGTTCCCAAAAGAAAGAAGTAGCAATAATTGCTTGTTTTATCTAAATATTGACTTAATATTTCAAAATAATGAGGCTTTGAGATACCATGCCAAGGTAATGAGTTACATGAGTAAATATTATGAAAGTTAGTCGTTAATTTGAGATAATAAGTCATAATTTTAACAAACTAAGTCAATATTTTGAGAGAAAATGTATTATTATTAATATTATTATTACTATTATGAGATACTGAGCCTGGAGGGAAAAAAAAACAACAATGTTTTGAATCCTCAACCTGGTGTGGATGGACTTCCATACCAGTGATTTGTTCTATTTACCTCTATATATGCTCATAATTAGACTAGAACTGTAGCTCAAAGAAAGCACCGCTGCATTATGGTTGTAATTAATTTTGTTAATTCCTGCTGCATTGCTAGGAAAGCAGCCTAAAAATAAAGGCATTTTAATCACATTTTCATCTTGCACAAAGAAATCATGAATGTGATACTCAATTTATTCCAACTCTGCAGTTGTAAAAGTCCATATGGACTCATTTACACCATTGCTTTATTGCACTCAAGATATTTCAGACACTCAGTTATGTGTATATGTAGCCTCATTAGCTTTAGGTGTACGTGAAAGGCTTTACTTTGCCTGCAAATATGAAATACCTTCTCTTTCCTTTTCTTACAAGCGCAATAGACTTTCACACCGTAAAACAACTCATTCTATCACAAGCGAACTGAACTCTGTAACTGCAATTTTAGCCGGTGATGTACATTAGCCTCTGGCCCGAAGCTTTCAGAGAAAAAAAAAAGGCTTAATGAGCTCATACGCCTACACACCACTGCTACTTTGACAGAGTCCATGCCCTCCTTCCGTTTGACACTAAGCACACCTGTACAAAAACGACAGTCAGCTTCTGCGCTCCAAGTTAAAAAACAACCTGGAAGTGCACAGCAGCTTCCTTATTTTATTCCAAGTATCTGATACTGCATTATAAACTCCATTATTATCCCTACAGTTCAGATAGATTAGTGTTTCATTAGTCTGTACTTGGCGGGCTATCAAATCATTTAGTCTCGGTTTATACTGTCTAAAAATAAAGGTGCCGAAAGGAGACCTTGGAGTGATGCGACAGAAGAACCACTTTTAAATGAGTTGTATTTGAAGAGCCTTTTAAAGTTAAAGGAGCCTCCAAATTGCTACTGTTATGAGTGTATGATTTACATATGATTAATATGGGGTTTGGATGGCTTTGTAAAGACACAAATTGGAAGTATGTCGGCCAGTATTTAGTTTTAAAAGGAATGCATGGCGTTTTTGCATTGTAAATTGTCCATTTTTGTTCACCAAGATGCAAACTAAAGTGCTGTACTGAGCACAAAAAGTGAGAGACCACTCTGCTTATATTGACTTTCCAGTCAAAGTGAACATTGAATACAAGCTCTTGCTTTTTGTCACTGTCCAAAGAAAAACTAGTATCTAGAAAACCGTAACTTTACAGGAGAGGGCAAAAACCTCATTTAATTTGAATGTAGGTCAATGGAGCCAGACTTTGTTCCAAGTGATTTTGGGACACTTCTGTTGGTTCATTCATCATGAAATTTTTACACAGTGTAAACAGCAGCTGCTGTGTTCAAATGATGCATAACGATAGAACTCAACAAAAATGGAGATAGATGTTTGTCCCTGGACAGCAACGATTTGCTGGATCAGGGAAAGAGAAAACATAAATCATCGCTGTCCAAAGACTTTCTCCAAAATAGTAACTTTGCAGGAGAGAGCAAAAATATTCTGAACTTTCAATGGAAGTTAATGTAATGGGTTTTCATTCAAAGCAATATCGGAGCATATCTGGTGGTCCTGAGCTGAAATTATGCAGAAAACTGAAAATTAAAACACAAAAAAATGAGATTGTTTTTGGACAGCAGTGATATGTAAGAGAAAATTACACTACAGTATAATGTAATTTTGTTCAGTATTTAATGTGTCCATCCTTTGCCGCTATTAAAGCTTCTGTTTAAAAAGCCCTGCTTTTTAGTTTTTTCAAAGAAGAAATATTTGTATTATAATATGCAGAAATATTTTTCACACCTCCAAAGTTCAGTCTTAGAAGTTGGTTGCATTTTCCATAATTACAAATATACTCAGCTCAATTCATAAAACCTTACTCCACACCTCGGATGTCCAGTTGGAGTGCTCTTGCATACATTTTCCTTGCTATATTTGTCTATTTCCGTGATTTTCTGCTGTCTCTCAGCGTTGATACTTTTAAAGGGAACCTATTATGCTGATATTTAGTGTTCATAACATTGTTCTGGGGTCTGCTAAAATAGATTTACTTGCTTCAGTTTTCCAACAACACAGCATTTTTCTTATACTGTGCATCTGTATTCACCTTCTATCTGAAATACTCAGTTAGAGCTCCTGTGTCTTTAAGTCCCACCTCCCAATAAGCCCAGTGTGCTCTGATTGGTCAGCTCGCCCATTATGTTCTGACTGGTCAATCACAAGAGTAACTTGTGGCTACAAGTTCCGCCTCCACAGCGCTGTGGCTATTCCTACAATGGCTTCGGTTCTGATGTATCAGTTTCACAGTTGCGTGGTTGTTGGAGGTCCCGTTTTCTCCCACCCAACATCTAATATCTAATCTGTCTTCAAATGAAATGAATGAAAATGGAGTGAATAATTGCGCAGTATTGCATGTGAACTCTTACCGAGCTAATGGCTGACCTCCGGTCCGCCTTGATACTGAGGCTTTCCTGCTGCCCGCCTCTGACCAGCTACCTACCTACCCAGCCAGACACTGAAGGAAGATTGACCGGGTTTCCTGCTCCTGACCAGCTGCTTACCTGCCTAGCCTAACACTGATGAAGGACTAACCAGGCTTTCCCACTGCAGACTAATTTTTCCACTATCGCTACCTGCATCTGACTATTATTTCACAATTAGTTCTTCATTAACTTCATCGTCACCGCTACGACTAGATCAGCATAATTAGACACTCAATTGATGTTACTTTGATCAATTTCAAAATGTAGTTTGGACCAGAGGAGGATGGGTCCCCCCATGTGAGTCTGGTTCCTCACAAGGTGTCTTCCTCCAACTTGAGGGAGTTTTTCCTTGCCGCCGTCGCCTTCGGCTTGCTCATCGGGGGGCTTCTTTCTTTTCTCTCCTTACTGAATTATTATTACTGAATTTCTGTAAAGCTGCTTTGAGACAACATCAGCTGTAAAAAGCGCTATACAAATTAATTTGATTTGATTTGAAAATTTGATTTGAACTATATGTATAGGTAGAGTGGGGTCCTTGAAGTCTAATTGTGTACCATATATCAACTTTAAAGGTAGACAGCATTCACTTTCTATCCCTTCTATCCCTTCACAAACAGAAACGTACAGTAAACAACACCTGAAGTGTTCGGAATCAATGCAACTTAGGAGTGGGGGTTAATTATGTTCCCTAACAAAAGAGTGCTGATGACATAGCCTTGAGGCTGTCAGCGCAGTGAGAACATCTGTACACTGAAAGGTACATTTTTGTTTTCTTAGAGTGCAGCATAAAGGCCACACTGCCAGAGTTCACACCCTTGGAACGTCACATTTCAACTGATAACAACTAGTTTACAGCAGCTGAATTAGAAGAAAGGCGAGAACATCGGAACATTCTTGCGATTCCACCATGTGCGTCATGTGTAATTGGTTTCTTCCATAACATTCCTCTTAAGACTACATGACACCTACAGAAGACCTTCATGGCAGCTTTCACAAACCCATAAACATCTTTATAATGGCTGGACTCAACTGGCAATTAACCTTCCAGCTGGTATAAAGGCTCCTTTCATCAATGTTCATGTTGAGCCAATGTGAAGAATCTAAAGTGGCATCGATTTTTGTTGATGTAAGACTGTTATGATAAGCTCACCAGACCAGCTGTGACTGCATTTTACCTAATAGCGTCTAATACCTCCACAAGCACCAATAACGGCTGTGATTTAATTCAGTTTCTGGATGTAGGGCACATCAGTGTTCAGCCAGTTTTGCAGAATTGTGCAGTTGGGCCAGGTTTGGTGCATGCCTTTCCTGGGACAATTCCGAGGAGAATTTCCTGTCGACTGGGATTTTAGCCACTGCTGGTAGAACCGTATGGCTGTACGCTTTCATACACCTGCAGATTCAGCTACTTCCTTCACACTATGGTCTTTGGCACGCCCAAATGCCGTCACTCCTTCTAGCCAATCATTAACATCTGCTTTGGAGCCATTTTCCACACATGGCATTCACTGCACCACCTCTTCTCAATCTATGGATCCAGACACTTACACCCTGCTTATAGCCCCATCATCCTCGTGCAGCGCCATCTGCAGGAGCCTGAAGTTACTACCACCTTAAACACACAAGGTGACTCATATTTTGTCCGGTGAGCTTATTTTCCGGTTTGAATGCCATATATATTCATATCATGTTATGGCAGCTCACATTGTAGCTCTGGTGTAGACATATCGCTGGTAATGCTATGAAATAGCTTCACCAAGTGAGGTCAGTTGAACAAAGATGAGCACTGATAAAGACGCTCTGCAGTAACTGTACTTGGCACTTGATATATTTCCTGTCTACAGCCATATGATAACTCCTGTCTGCAGCGTAGGGATAAATGACATTGCTCTCACATGATTAATAGCTTGGTAGCTTGTTCAGTCACTTACAGACAGGATGTATAAACCCCAAGTGCAACCTTCAGCATTAGAACAAAACACCATCCACAGTCTACTCCAGCCTGCTCCACTACATAAACAGCAAAATGAAACTCATTGTACTTAAGAACCAGAGCCAGTATACATAACTGTGTCATCATGCGGCCGTTCCATTTCCGTACACAAGCACAGAAAATGAAAGTCACTTTACTTCAGAGCCAGGTATTTCATAATAAAAGTCTCAGCACTGCCGGAGGTATTCATAATGGCCAGAGACAATATACGCTCAATGTGGCGTTCAGGCAGTGGCATGTATTCAGATCCAGATTCCAGATTTAACATTCAGCTGCTAAAAAAAAATGAGCCTAATCCAAAAAGATTGGATATTCTATAGTAACTGGCTATTTTATGATAATGCAGTCTGGTCAGTTTCTGTTACTATTGAACTTGTCTATTGTAAAGTCATATACACTATACAGACATTCTGAGACATGCAAATGAAGCAAGTTTCACGCTCAGCTGCACATGTGACGCAAGCAAGGAAGGGCCAACAAATCTGTGTGTGGAGGCACAGTGGTCAGCGTAAAGATGAGCGGTTTGTTGTCACATGTAACACGTTCAAAGGGGCCTGGTGTCACCCCACCTCCACCCCTACTACACATCTGCCGGAACTGTGTGAGGATATTCAAGCTGCATGGGATGGATTATCACAGGACACCATTAGGAACCTCTACAACTCCATGCTGAGGTGTCTGGCATGTTGCATTAGCAAACACGGCGGCCGACGCCATACTGAGAGACACTACTTCTGTATGTGTAGTTCAATAAATATTGATCATATCAGTCTAAATTTATCATCATTTATTGTTCCTGGTAATCTTTATCTTCCTTCCCAACAGCACTTCATTCTGGGTGCAGCTATTTTGTTGACGATAAATGTAGTTAAATAATGACAAAATAAACAAAAAACAATGGAAATATCAGATAGAAAAGGGAAAGTTTAGGTTGTGGAGATGACTACAGACAAATCCACTAAATCACCAGTAGTGCTACGCAGGCATGGTTTTAATATATATATTATATATATATATATTATATATATATATATATTATTATACACTATTTTTAGAATATGCAGTATTTGTAGGACATGTGCAGCAGGGTACATGTACAGAGACAGTGCAGTCCTGTCAGTACAGAGACCACACTTTCATACATTTCGTTTCAAATCGGCCTTTAAGTACAGGTTATTCTTTTATCTGTAACACATTGTATTAAGTACTGACTAACAAACGTGAAGTAGTGCATTAGTTAACAGGAAGTAGTACATTACCAATGGTGTACAAATGTTCAGTAATGTTAACATGTAAACATGTAGTTGTTATATGTTTACTTAAGATTAGTTAAGCATTGCAACCATTGTAAATGTATGTGTAAGTGTTACCAATAAGTAGCAACTAAGCAGAATTAACACGTATGGAGAAAAGTGATCACACTAAAACACTGTGAGCATGCGCTGCTGCAGTTCACCCTGTAAAGTATGAAGTAATCATTCAAAAGTCAGAGGTACTGGGACGGAGTTGGCGGGAGTTCTTAATTAATTTCATTTATTTCATTCATTTCTAACATACACGCTTAATTAATAAGAATGTCTGGCTCAGCGTTTGGGTCCGAAGCACAACTAACGTTACAAAATGTTCGCATGCTGCATGCAACTACATATTTCCACCAGAGAGGTCTCCAAGTCCCCAAATCCTGCATAGTGTTGCTAATGTGTCCAACCTTTTGCCTCGCCTCTGGGGTGGTCACTGGGTGGTCACTTCATCGTTCTGAAAGCTTCTTTGTTTGTTTACCAGTTTTCTCTTTTTGTTCTTTGTAATGGCTTTAAGTGCTGATGATGACTGTTTTGGTGGTCTGCCAGGTCTTGCACGGTTTTGAGTAGTCCCAGTTCCCCTGTGTACCCCCTCCTGATGTAGGTTCTGGGAAATATGCCTAAAAATGAAGAACTTGGACTTAATGGGCATTATGACTGGAAATTGGATAAAGGGTGGCCTCAGATGTCTGCACAGTACTTTTCTAGTAATAGAATAAAGTAACTTTTTCGTAACTGATACTGCAGCACTACAGCATGTAATGCATAAGTCCATAAAACCTTACTCCACACTTCAGATGGCTAGCTTCAGTGTTCTTGTGAACATTATCCTTCCTTTTTGTCTGTTTCCTTGATCTTCACATGTCTCCTAAAGATAAAGCTTTTTTAAGGGAACCTATTATGCTCGTTTTATGTTTTGGGGTCTACTAGAATAGATCTACATGCCCCAATCTTTCTAAAGCACAATATTTTCCTCATACTGTACATCTGTATTCACCCTCTGTCTGAAACGCTCTGTTAGAGCTTCTGTGTCTTTAGGCCCTGCCTCCCAATGAGCCCAGTGTGCTCTGATTGGTCAGCTCACCCACTCTGTACTGAATGGTCAACTGCCTGTCACATCCTGCTACAATATCCGCCCCCACACCACTGTTGCTATTCTGACACTGCTGTTGGTTCAGCTGTATCAGTTTGAGTCAGAGTCCAATCCTGAAAGTCCGGTTGAACAAGCTGGTCGATCTACCTTTGCAAGCTAGACTGGAGCAGGACGTTCCAGAGTAGCCGATTTTTACTGTTTTAGCTCTCTTTGTGTTGTGTGAGGGTTGCCAAGCTTGTCGGTAGGTGGGCAATGAAGACTGTGTTACGAGCTGATGTCACCTCGTAACAGAGGAAAGAGCTGGAAGTAACAAGGCATTCCAGGCAGCTGATAAAAAGTGCTTTCTGTGAGAGAGAGTATCTCATTCTGTCATGGACTTCAGACCATTTGTAGGCACAAAAAGCGACATAACACAAACTGAGAGAGAAAAATAGGAAATCTTAATAGGTCCCCTTTATAGATCTAGCACAAAGGTGAACATTATCCAAAGAAAAATGAAGTGATTAATGTCAGCTTTACTTGTCAAATGCTGAGCTAGCTTTAAGTGTCTGAATGTGCCTTTCATTTGGTAGGAGATTTCTTCTCTAAGTGCTAATCTCTGCTAATCTCTATGTCCAAGAGACCTTCCACCTTGCATGAGAAACTGCAACCTGAAAATCTTCAACTATGACTTTCTTCTCTTTACAGGTGTTGTATCATCTTCATAAAAAAATCAAGAACATGTCCAAGAAATCTGAACGCTCAAAGAGAAAGGTAAGGAGTGCTAGTTCTTGTATCTATCATTTCCTCTTGATTCCCTCTTGCTTTCTTTTATGTGTTTTGTGTTCTGTATTTCATTAAAAAGGCAAAATCAAGATGTATACTTCTGAAGTCCTGCACATTTTGCAGTTGGCTGCATGCCCATCATTTTACACTAATATAATTTAAAAATGTCCGAATTATTTATCACGTTTGGCATCAGTTTACTACCTTCACAAACCCACTGATATGAGGTGGAAAAAAGTCGAGGCTAGTTAGCTGAGGTGATATACCACTAGCATTCTGTTTAACTTGGACAGCAGTGATATGTAATAGAAAATTACATCAAATTATTCAATAACAAAATACTGTATGATGTAATTTTGTTCAGTATTTAGCGTGTCCATTCTTTTGCCGCTGTTATAGCTTCTGTTCTTTCCAGAAGACCTGCTTTTAAATTTTTTCAAAGAGGAAATATTTTTATTGTAATATGCAGAAATATTTTTTTCACACTTCCAAAGTTCAGTCTTAGAAGTTGGTTGCATTCTTCCTAATTATAAATGTACTTTCCTTAATTTTCTGCTGTCTCTCAAAGATGAAGCTCTTTAAGGGAACCTATTATGCTCATTTCAATGTTCATAATTTTATTTGGGTCTTTTAGAATATACACAATATTTTTCCTCATATTGTACATCTGTATTCACCCTCTGTCTGAAACTCTCTGTTAGAGCTCCTGTGTCTTTAAACCCCGCCTCCCAATGAGCCCAGTGTGTTCTGATTGGTTGGCTCACCCACTCTGTTCTGAATGGTCAACTGCCACAGCCACATTCTGTTTACCACTAGCATTCTGTTTAACTATATGACGGAGAGCCTTTCTCTGTGTAAATAACATCTACCATGGCCTTCTGTGGTCTTCGTGTGGCTTTAATGTAGTAATGGCATGTGGCACACTGTGAGTCATTAAGGAACTGCATTGGGCTGGGAGTCAAATGTCAACACGGATGTGCATAACAATGGTTTCAAGCTTTTGGTTGTTGCGCAGCGCAATATGACCTGCTGTACTTCTATTCTGTTCAATAAGTGCACAAGCTCTTCTAACAGTAGGCCTGGACTTCTAAAGCTTCCTGATTGCCACATTTAGCAAAGCTTCCTAGCTGGTGTATTTTGGTGTGGTTGCCAGTCTTGTGATGACAGTTTTATCCGCAGCATCTGTGGCAATACACATAAGCATATTGGCTTTTTAACAGTGTTATTTACAGTAGGGCACGGAAGGATCAGTTTACCAGGACGCAATGGATTTTTCCCATAGACAAAAAAAACTGCTGAGATCCGTCTGTAGGCTATTCCTAGAGTACCATTGTGTAATCTGTAGCAGTGAGTGAAAAACTCCTCACGGCTCCTCATAGAAGGTTCTCCTTATGTTTATCTTAATGCTTTACTTAAAACATAAAAGGGAAGACATCAAACTATAAAATAACACTCATGGAATTATGCAGTCCACCTTAAAAACCTCGAAAATGGAACTTTACAGGAGGATGAACCAGCTTTCTTAACCTCCAGTGGAGGCTGATAGAACAAGGTTTATTTCTAAGCAGGTTTGGAGCAATTCTATTGGTCGGCCCATCATGAATATTCACTAAACTGAAAGGAGAACTAGAGCTTTTACACTGTGCAGAAAAAGAGATCAAAGTTTTTACACCACTAAATACATATTAGAGGTGGAGATATGGAGAAATATCATACTGTGGTCCATCAAGAGTATATGTGGTATATCAGGATATGTACTGGTTCAGACTCTCATCAGTTGCAGCTGTTAAGTGTGAGACTGTAGAGTCTTTAAAATCACCAACAACATCCATTTAGTTGTGTGTGTCTAAACATTTGACTTGCAGTATATGCGTATTTTGGTGTGGTTGCCAGTCTTGTGATGACAGTTTTATCCGCAGCATCCGTGGCAATACACATAAGCATATTGGCTTTTTCACAGTGTTATTTACAGTAGGGCACGGAAGGATCAGTTTACCAGGATGCAATGGATTTTTCCCATAGACAAAAAAACTGCTGAGATAGACTTGTAGTGTATGTAAATAGCTTCAGCCTTCGAAATAAAACACCTTCCAGTTTTAAAACTAAGAGGCTTAAGACTGGCTTTTTATTCGCCAGCTTCTTGTTCAATTCTTCCCATTCCATCTTAAATGGTGGTGCATTTACATTCTGGCACTGACGTTCAGCTTCTTATTCTCTATCTTCTTTTTCAGATGTACCTGTTTTACCTAAAATGCAGTTATAAAAGCAGTTATAATAACTGCTGCACCATTTAAGGTGGAACATGAAAATTCAACAAGAAGCTGGTGAAAACAAAGACTTCAGCCTCATTGTTTTAATGGTGGTAGTCATCTGGATAAGGAGACAGTTTAATGTAACACTGTAATGGATGGAATATTCTTAGAAATAGTCTTGTTGCAAGATAGCAAAGCTGTTTTATCATCCTGTAAAGTTCAATTTTGGAGGTTTTTAAGGTGGACTGCATAAATCCATGAGTTCTGTTTTATATTGTGATGTCTTCACTTTTATCCGTAAGTAAACCATTAAGATAAACATAAGGAGAACCTTCCATGAGTAGCCGTGTCTTTTGACTGGTAGTGTATGTAGTTACAGGGAGTTTTGTCCAGCCCGTTTTCCATTTGGGCTAATAGATCCCCCTTAAATCGTACACACTGGAATATTTTAAAAACTAGCTTCATGTGTTCTGCAATTTGACGCTAGCTGTTTGTCATTAGTGAACATGCACACTGCTAACTTTGTGTACACACAGTCTTGTAGTTTCCTTGTTCTTCATGCTGCTGTTGTCATTGCGTGCATACTCAATTAAACCAATGAGAGTTTTCAAGCCAACTTTACTTGACCTTGTCTGAAATGCTCACTTCTAAATCTACCAGAAACCCGAAAGCAGTCGGTTTGAGTTTGGATGTCATTCTTCTGAAGTGGAGCTGGCTCTAAAACTTAGCAGTTATCTCCCGACGTGCTGAAATGCTAATTAGCACTCAGACATTCCCTCCTCTGAAATGTTAATTAGGTGCAGCGCATGCTTTAATTGTATGTATGCGCTTCCAAGTCACCAAGAGACATTCGGTCTTCCACGCCAGACGTTTTAAATGCTGTGAGCAGTCCATTTGAAACTGAGTAGCATGTCTCTGGATCCATTTAAGGGTCTTCCATATGTGGCCTCAGCCCACTACTTCAGTTAAAGAAGAGAATTTAGGAGCTACTTCTGCTACCGGTGATGACATGGATGCCTGGTTTGCGGTGAACAAGCCGGAGGGAGTTAAGAAAGCAACATGCGTTTACCAGCAGACGAGAGTTAGGTAACCTGAACTTGCAAGAAAGGGATTATTTCAATGTCTCACTCAGAAAACACCTGATTTGGAGTGGACTGTAATTATTATAATGAGGTAAAATTGACTTGTAATGTGTCAGAGTAAGGTTGCTTTTAGAGCGCGCTGATGGGACTGTATCTATAGCAACAAATCGCTAGCCTTGGATCATTTCATACAAGGCTGCGCTCTGTGACAGCAGTCACGAATGTTATGGACAGAATGTCCCCCCTGCATGTACACGCACACACACACACACAGACAAACACAACCCACCCCCGATGCGTGTGTTTACAGAATCGCAGAATTGATGCCACTTAAGTTGCATGAACGGAAAAGGGGCGATTGGTGTTCACAGACCCAATAAAGAGGTGCGTTTATTGTTGGATCCTGGGTGAAAGCATTCGTTCTGAAGTCCACAGCATGCCACGTTGCAGGAAATTAAAGAACAGCAGGTTAGCGTTCAAGATTGGGGTCAAACACATAGCAAACAGAGTCTTGCTATAAAACACCTGGTGCCAAATAATCAGCTGTGAAGCCTCAAAATATCAAAGGCGCTGTTACTGGGATTCTTGCAAGAGGACAACTGATAGCAACACTTCCTATGATTCCTGTATTTCCTGTCGCTTTGTGAATGCATTTCTAAAGCATTATATTGCAAGCATAATGCCTTATAATCCAGGTATAAGCATGTATAATTGCTCTTAAATCATGTCATTATATGGTTAATCTTTTCTAAGGCAAGAGTATATGACCTTATAAAGTCAGGCATCATAACGCATAATACACTCATCGTGAAAAGAACAGCTGCACCCAGAAGGAAGTGTGGGATTGCAGTGCTATTGGGAAGGGAGATAAAGGTCACCAGGAACAATAAATAATGATACATTTAGACTGATATGTGCAATATTTATTGAGCTACACATACAGAAGTAGTGTCTCCCAGTATGGCGTCAAGCTAACGCAACATGCCAGACGTCTCGGCATGGAGTTGTACAGGTTCCTAATGGTGTCCTGTGATAATCCATCCCATGCAGCTTGAATATTCTCACACAGTTCCTGGAGACTGTGCGGTAGGGGTGGAGGTGGAGTGACACCAGGACTTCTGGACGTGTGGCATGTGACAAACCGTTCATCTTGGCGCTGACCACGGTGCCTCCACACACGGATTCGTTGGTTGTCCCCACTAAGACAAAAGCAGGACTCGTCACTCAAGACGACCCACTGCCATTGCTCTGTGATAGCACCACATTCTGTAGACATAGCTCGGAAAGCACTAGAAGACATAATAGCTCTTGCGGATCACAGTGCTGTACTAGTATACCCTGTGCTTATTCAGTATTTTAAATGGAAGAACTTGCTGCCGCATATTATTTTTGTATTTGTCTTTATTTCATTGTCAAGGCCCAACAGAAATGAATAAGATTATCAAGTCATTATGGCTATGATGTGGACACATTTGTGAACTCTTTACATCCCTGCCATCACCCCAGGTAGCCAATGAAAGGAAGAGTAAATGCAACTCTGGCTCTTGGCAAGCTAGCACTGCCAACTGCTCTCTGCATGAAACCACGTTTGGCAGCAAACATAAGAAGCTATATAAATAGAAGCTACGTAGAAGCAAAACAAGAGTTAACATTAGCACCTCTTTCCACCCCTGGAAACGCTCTTGGCGACTACAGGGCTCATCCCTTGCAATGTTTTTCTCTGGGTTGGTAAGAACTGAAGTGAGAGGAGGAGGGACTGTGCATTTTCTGGTGATATGTTGCCCCCTATTGTTTGGAGTATGAATTCGCCAGGTTGCATCATCTTACAAATTGCTTGTTTTAATGAAGTCAGTGAATTCATTTGCTTAGTTTGCTGGTTTGTAGTATTCATAGTTTCCCAGGTGTCAAAATAATATCAAAATATTAGATGAAAGTCACACTTATGCATATAAACTAGCAAAATAAACTCCAGCAAACCCTGATACCACCCAATGTGTCATCACCGTCCCTTCCCGACCTGTTTTTAAGGGGAATTCTATAGATTAAGTCACTCCAAGTAGTTTGGTGCGAAATGCTCCTTTCTAAAGAAACCTACAGAGTCAGAATTGTCCACAGTTGGGATGATATTAACCAGACGTAAAATAATAGTGAATAATGACACTAATTTTTTATCAAGTTCAAACATCCTGAAACAGCAGGAAGAGTTCCGTATGTACTGACAATGTGAGAAGAAGAAGAGGAGGACATGCCACTTCAACATGCGGTGCTTAATAAACTTGGAGGGAAATGGGTGTGAGAACGTGTTTAGAAGTGTTTAGAATTTGTCTGTCAATATGGTTTATATCACACTTAAATAGATTTCAAGAAGCTTCCAGCATATTACAGTACTGGACTTCAGCTCCGCTTGCCATTCATACAGCCAGGTGCCAGAGCTCTGCTGTGGTGCGCACTGGCCCAGATTAACCCCTGCCAAAGCTAATACAGTTTGTTCTATGTGCATGTTTCTGTCAGATGTCACTGGCGCCTCTGATTTTCTGGATCCTCTTTAAGGAGTTGAATATTGCTACACTACATTGCCAAAAAAGCAGTGGAGGCTGATATCACAAGATTTCTTTCTAAGCCATTTTGGACCAGTTATATTGGTCTGTCCATCATGAGTATTGACTATATTGAAAGGTGGACGATTTGGCAGAAATATTATACTGTGGTACATCAAGAGTATATGTGGTATATCAGGATATGTATTGTTTCAGACTCTCATCAGTTGGGGCTGTTAAGTGTAAGACTGTAGAGTCTTTAAGATCACCAACAACATCCATTTAGTTGGCGGTGCCTAAACTTTTGACTGGTAGTGTAGGAGTCTTCCAAAGGAGGCTATCATGTAGAGCCACACTATTGCTACACTATCCCAGAGCGGAAGATGTAGAATAAAGAAGAAGCCGAAATGTCCTTTGATTGGCAGTTCCATCCATTAATAAGAATAAGAATTTTAATAAGAATATTACCAGCATTAAAACTATGAGGCTTACAGGAGGATTCCCTTATGTTTATCTTAAAGCTTTACTTTAGAATAACAGTGAAGAGCTCAAACTATGAAATAGCACTTATGGAATTATGCAGTCCACCTTAAAAACTCCAAAATGGAACTTTACAGGAGGATAAAACAGATTTATTAACCTGCAACCGTAGCAATATCAACAATAACCTGCATTTTCTAAGCAGGTTTGGAGCAATTCTATTGGTCAGCCCATCATGAATATTCACTAAACTGAAAGGAGAACTAGAGCTTTTACACTGTGCAGAAAAAGAGATCAAAGTTTTTACACAGCTAAATATATATTAGAGGTGGAGATATGGAGAAATATCATACTGTGGTACATCAAGAGTATATGTGGTATATCAGGATATGTACTGTTTCAGACTCTCGTCAGTTGGAGCTGTTGAGTGTATGACTGTAGAGTCTTTAGGATCACCAACACCATCCATTTAGTTGAGTGTGTCTAAACTTTTGTTGACTGGTACTGAATATAGAAATGACATAAACAGGTTTTCTTGAGGCTTCATATATACAAATATAACCCAACAACTAAATGATATTCAGTCAAGAGAGCATATTTTGTTTGTAACACAGATTATAGATCTCATTTGAACACAGCAGCTGCTGTTTACACTGTGGGAAAATGTCATGATAAATGGACCAATAGAAATGGCCCAAAACTGTTTAGAAGTAAGTCGGGTTCTATTGACTTACATTAAAGTTCAATGAGGTTTTTGCCCTTTCCTGTAAAGTTACCATTTTGGTGCTACTTGTTCTTCTTTGGACAGTGACAATATATTAAACGTGTATCAGTACTGGTATCGGGACGGTGAAAGTGGTATCAGTGCATCTCTAGACATAATCATGTTTGCGAGATTGTAGTTTACGTCAGTTTTGAAAACCTCTGTTCATTTTTCTCATAGAGGAATTTCGGGTATGCTTAGAGTTGCCAGTTGTACGGTTGTGGATTAGTTTTGAGCTCTGTTGTCCGGTACTGTCATCTGGTACTGTTAAAATGTCCGGATGGGTCTCACTCTAAATGCATTCCACCTCTTGAAGTAAACAAAGTGCCTTTCTAGCCCTCGCATTGCATGTTTCTCTCTCACATTTGCTCGATCTCTTTCTCTCGCTCTGCCTTTCAGTTGCGAGGCAACTGCATCCCAACCATTTATATAATACTAAACAGAATGTCATATTAAACCCTATTTAAGATGGATTTGTTTGGCCTGGGGAGATGCAGTAGTTTGAGTGATTACCGACGAGTTCTGTCAGTTTAATCCAGTACGATCTGCCCGCTCCATTGTCTGTTATAGCTCCAGACCAAACTCTGAGCTTCTTCAGGAACAGCAGTCCTATACGAATCAACATCACAGTAATGTAATACCAGAACCAGTTGAAAGTGGACCCAATAGAAACCACACCTCTGTTTTCCGTTTTTCTGCATACTGAGGAATAGTCTATCAGTTATAATGGAACTCGGTAAGACTCACTGCCAAGACAAGAAATTCACACCCACTTTGGTGATGATGGCCAAATTGCAAGGACTAGGGAACCTGATATATCTCAGCTATATGTTGTCAGTGTTCAGAGGAGTATCTGTGTTGCATAATGCTAACATAAACATCCGCGTGATGGTGTTTCGATCCAAAGTAATCACACAGTTCACACAAACCTCCTTTGGTAAACCCGATCCAGCTTGAATAGAGCTTAATTTATAAAACAGCTAAACCAAATGCAACGGCGTGGCACAGTGGCTCGTGTGAGAGAAATGAGGACGCTGCAGGCAGAAGTGACCTTTCTTTTATTTACAATCCACAGAATTGTGTTAGTTTTACAAGACATTTAAGAGCCTTTCGAGTCTCGTAGTCTACAGGTCTGAGCCTCCGGTCTGTAGAACACCTCAAAAAGTGATTTGCACCATGGCATCCTTCAAGCAGTGGAGCTGCTAGACTGGGGCATAGTCTACACAGTGTCCAAACAGTGGCCCTCTGTGATGGATGAAGTACACAAACCACGAAGTTGAGTTAAAGTAGAGATCCCCAAGGTAAAATACTCCTCTAGTGTCAGCAGAGGTTCCTCCCTTTAGACCTCCACTGGAGTAAAAGTACTAAAGTATTTACCTTCAAATATACTTAAGTATGGAGAGCTCCTTACAGTACACTAGAACATTACACTTACTGAGTTACTGTACACCAACACACTACTTACAGTACACTAACGCATCACACTCACTGAGTTACTGTACACCAACACACTACTTACAGTACACTAACGCATCACACTCACTGAGTTACTGTACACCAACACACTACTTACAGTACACTAACGCATCACACTCACTGAGTTACTGTACACCAACACACTACTTAGAGTACACTAACACATTACACTTACTGAGTTACTGTACACCAACACGCTACTTAGAGTACACTAACACATTACACTTACTGAGTTACTGTACACCAACACGCTACTTAGAGTACACTAAGACATTACACGTACTGAGTTACTGTACACCAACACGCTACTTAGAGTACACTAACATTACACTTACTGAGTTACTGTACATCAACACACTACTTACAGTACACTAACGTTACACTTACTGAGTTATTGTACACCAACACACTACTTACAGTACACTAACACGTTACACTTACTGAGTTACTGTACACCAACACACTACTTACAGTACACTAACACGTTACACTTACTGAGTTACTGTATGCCGACACACGTATACATAGCAATACCTGAAAGACCACTGCGTCTCAAGTGTACTGTACATAATCTCCCCACACAGATACCTTTGGACTAATATACAGCACCATACATCCTGCTCTTCCCACCTCCTGAGACAAATCAGACCCTTGCCGTCTGTCCAATGCATCAGTCTGCGAGGCGAACGAGAGAGAAGAGTCAGGAGAATGAAGCAGCAGGCCCCCACAGAGAGTTGCTTTAATCTGGAAGTCTATTAGCACTGCTCCATCCACTGTATCGGTTCTGATGCATCCTTTAAGTGAGATCAGTCAGCAGGCTGGTGACATCCAAATAATTAGGTACAAACCTTCGATAATAGCCAGCCCGCCTCAGGAATTGTCTCCCCCCTTTTTGGTCTTTGTCTTTTTTTTGTCTCGGACATGCCACAATTGCTGCTGTCTTATCAGTTTGACACACCTGTTTGTGAGCCAGGTATAAGCCTAGATACCAATTCCATACTTCTCCAAGTCTGGCTCATCTCTAGGCCTTCAGGACTGCACATGCTGCTGTCAGTCATTGTTATAAGTGATTGTGTCATTCACAGTCCACATAGGCAGGGGCATATGCGCAGTGTGGGTGAAGAATTGTGTCCATAAATCGTTGAAATATAGCCGGTGCTCTAAAGAACATGAACAGGAGCCTGACAAATTGGTGTAAACCAAACAGGGTGCAAAAACACCTTTTCACAGGATACTGGAGTCAAGGGGATTTGTCAGTAGCCCTTGTTTAAAGAGTGGTGTTAAGTAAAAGGGAGCTCCTAAACAATCAAGCAACTCATCAATCAAGCAACTCAATCCACACATGGCATTAGGTAGGCATTGAATTTGCACACCACATTGACCTTTCTGTAGTCGACACAGAACTGAACAGTCCCTTTGGGCTTGGGAGCTGCTCCATTACCCCCATATTGAACATAGCCTTGCGTTTGGGATTCCCAAATCCCATTTTTGTGTTCAGGCAAGTGCACAAGTAGTAAGGGCAACTGTGTACAACCATGCCAAGATAGGTCTCAGTATGGTGTTCTTTAAGATCCATACAGCCAGGTACATGTGTAATCATCTCAGAAAGCTATCTCTGCTCCCTGGGACAGAGAGCGAGCTGTTCACCACAGGAAACCAAAGTATGGCTGAGTTAAACTCAGCTCTCTCTGGAGCTACTGTTGCTAGAAAAACAATGACTGCCTCCCTCTATGGTTTGGAAGCTGAGGTGGTGTATTCTGAGTGCATAGCCTCTGTCTGGCAGTTTCACCTCCTAGCTGACCTATTGCTGTGCAGCCTCAGTTGGCCCTTGGTGAGTAATTTAGAGCTAGATGTGGCAAACAAAATGAGCACTCTTTTTGCAAACTCATTTGCAAACCAACAAAGCTGAATGCCCCTACGGACCTGATATTCTTGAGCCTGCAGCAAATTTTACATTCTTCCAATCAAATGTGGTTTGCTAATGAGCATGCATATAATGAGAGTTTTATATATCCCCACCCTTGATTCGTCACTCCTGAGAACACGTCTCCACTGCTCTAGAGTCCAGTGGTGGCATGCTTTTCACCACTGCATTCGATGCTTTGCATTATATATATGTATTTATATATCCCCACCCTATATATGTTGGCCCACCCTTTGCAGCTATAACACCTTCAACTCTTCTGGGAAGGCCTTTCAGTTCCACAAGGTGTAGGAATGCAAGTACCGTTCTCCTGGCAGCCGCCAAACCCAGACTCGTCCATCGGATTGCCAGATGGAGAAGCTTGATTCGTCACTCCTGAGAACACGTCTCCACTGCTCTAGAGTCCAGTGGTGCCGTGCTTTTCACCACTGCATTCGATGCTTTGCATTGGGCTTGGTGATGTAAGGCTTGGATGCAGCTACTCAGCCATGGAAACCCATTCCATGAAGCTCTCTACGCCCTGTTCTTGAGCTAATCTGAAGGCCACATGAAGTTTGGAGGTCTGTAGTGACTGACTCTGCAGAAAGTTGGTCATCTCTGTGTACTATGCCCCTCAGCATCCGCTGACCCCGCTCTGACGTTTTACGTGGCCTACCACTTTGTGGCTGAGTTGCTGTCGTTCCCAATCGCATCTACTTTGTTATAACACTGACAGTCGACTGTGGAATATTTAGTAGGGAGGAAATTTCACGACTGGACTTGGTACCATGCTGGAATTCACTGAGCTCCTGAGACCGACCCATTCATTCACTAATGTGTGTAGAAGCAGTCTGCATGTCTAGGTGCTTGGTTTTATACACCTGTGGCCAAGGAAGTGATTGGAACACTTGAATTCAATGATTTAGATGGGTGATGTGGATGGGGAGTGAATACTTTTGGCAATATACTTGGAAGTCTTGGTCATGCTCTTCCAACCTTGAAAGATCCCGTCTTCCCCAGGGAAGACAAACGATGTACGTGATCTGCAAGGATGAATTCATACCCAAATTGGTTGAGAGTGCCTTCCACCTGCATTGCATGCTATTTGATGTCAGAGAGTTTGTGGTGAAGGACACAGGTGAAAATCAAGGCTGGTGTCACTTTTTCAGTCTTCTGAGGAAAAGAAGACGGCGTGACCTCCGTGTCAACATTTTAGTCTTCACAGCTGTGCCATCTGCAGCCCAGGACTCAAAGACAGAATAATTACAGTGTGCTCACTTGACAGGGGTTAGATGGTTCATGGTGCAGTGACGGTTTTAGGCCTTGTTCACACATACACAGATATTTTTACAGCATAGCTTTTTCTAGGCATTTTGGTCTTTCAGCCACATGCAAACAGCGTTTTAGGTCACGGAAAATGGAGCCAGGGTGAAAATATTCAGAAATCCTGTTTTCAGCGTTATCGCACAGACGGGCAAAACACAGTTTTTGGCTTGTAACTCTGCGTCTGCGCCGTTATCTCCTTTGTTTGACGTCAGAGTGTGCACCGTTGTCTTCTTTGTTTACATGAAGCGCTTTTGTGCGATAATGGACATAGCCAGAATACTGCTCGATTTAGCAACAGGACTTGTTGCATGTTCACATAGAAATATGCAGTGACTCTTACACTATACTGAAGAGCGGAGGCATCAGAATGTGCGGAGGTCACTGCTATATCCAGCACTCCCATGATATTTGGGCTGCGTCCCAAACCACACACTACAACACTAAATAGTGTGTAAAGTAGTGCAGAACCTTTAAGTGCATTGATTAGTGTAGCATGTAGGATGTATAAGTGGTTTAAGATGCTGCCGGCTTTTCATGCTCGAGTGGACGGGTTTTTTTTTTTCAACATAATGAACATAATGAGCATTTTAAAAAACACCCATGTATATGTGGACAAGGCCCGAGTGTTATCAACCTAATCTCTATATGTTGCATATGGTTCACCCAATCGATTGCAATTAAAGGGGTATCGCCATCATGCTGTTGTATCGCCATCAGTGTGTAGTGATAGGGTTAAAGCTATTCTTGATCTGTATTAGCTGCTTAATAGAGTTCGGTTCACAGTACTGTCCAGAGCCAGTACTTTTCCTGTACCTTAGGCCATTAAATCTGGCCCAAGAGGACCATCCAGCGGAATTCAAGTTATCTGTGCTGCGTTGTTTTTTTTTATCTCTATATAAGATAAAGCTGTCAACCTAATAGAAATATGGAGGTGGGTAATTGAAAACCTGTAGCACTTGGTAAAATCCAGTGAGCCCACCTCTATACACCTCCCTTTCCCACCACCACCCCCAGTGCTCCTTGTTATTGCAGCAGTTTTTAAATATATGGCTGCATTTTGAAATGTTGAACACCCGTGCCCACACGTTACAAAGCGCATTCTTCCCCTAGTATTTGACCTTAAAATGCATCAGACTGAAAGCTGCATTTGGAGAGTGTCTGTATGTCTGATAATGGCAATTCATTTGGTCATAAACCTAAAAAATCATTAATAAGCAGTTGAAACACAGATAAACGGAGCAACAGTGATCTGTTGCCTGCCAAATAGCGAGCCCACATTCATCTATACAATTAAAGCTTGCTGGTTCTTTATCTTCTTCTTGCCTTCTCCATCAGTCAGCCTTAAACCTGTCAGCTCCCTGTTATACAACAGCTCCGTGTTGGCCATGTTTTAAGGTGTTCATGATCTAATTAATAACCACCAATAAAGACCATTATAGATCATTTTAGTGATGTAGTGTTATTATAAACTGGAAACGAAATTCCTGCTGCATACATTTGCTGGTTAGATGCAGGCTAATTTTGCGTAACATCTCTTCTGGTGTTGATGGTTTTGTAAATTCCAGCCCATGATATCAGCGCACAGACGTTTCAAACCACTAGAGGCGACTTCTGCACAAGTACAAGACAAGAGCTAAATCAAATGGAAGTTAAAGGTTACCAGGAACAATAAATGATAATAAATGTAGACTGAAATGGGTATATTTATTGAGCTACACATACAGAAGTAGTGTCTCTCAGTATGGTGTCAGGCCACCATGTTTGCTAACGCAACATGCCAGATGTTGTAGAGGTTCCTAATGGTGTCATGTGATAATCCATCCCATGCAGCTTGAATATCTTCACACAGCTCCTGCAGATGGTGCGGTAGGGCTGGAGGTGGAGTGACACCAGGCCTTCTGTACATGTGACACATGTCAACAAACCATTCATCTTGGCGCTGACCACACTGCCTCCAAACACAGATTCACTGGTGGTCTTCACCAAGACAAAAGCAGGACTCGTCACTGAAGATGACCCGCTGCCATTCTGAGTCACTCCATGACAGTCTGGCACGACACCATTGCAGTCTTTGGTCGTCGTTGACGTGGTGTTAAGGGCAGTCATCGTAATGGTCTGCAGCATGTAGTCCTGCGTCGTGCAGCCGTCTGCCAATGGTGCTGCACTGACAGGATGAATCATGGAGGACATCACTGCTCGCTGAATGTCCACAATCGTGGCTGTTGGGTCAGTCAGGTACAGATAAGGGCCATCCTTGCTTACATCACATGCACAGCCGAGCATGAAACCTAAATCATTTGCATGTCTCATGATGTCAAACCTACCCACCAAGTTTCATTCCTGCCGGTTGATCTGGGTGCAACCATTTGTGCCACTGCTCTTTTGATGGTGAGTGTAAACTTAACAGGACTGCATGGGACTCTTATTATTATAGCTGTGGCATTTCTGCTGAATGTACGTGATGCTTTGGCAATTAAGTGCTGTGGAAAGGAAAGCAGTTAATTATGGGTTCTCAGTGGATTTGTTTGATAATTCTTTTCATTCCTTAATTCAGGCACGTTGTGTTTACCGCTGTGTCACCAATGAATCAGTCGCATGGCAGAGCCACGGGCTGCAACTTTGAGATGCATGATGTAGAGCAGGAACTGTTTGTAAGCAGTGGTCTCAGATGTTTGGACCCCATGTAGACCAAAAGAAAGCAACAGAGGCCTTTTTGGCTCAAGACTTACCAAGATTAACCATTAAACGAGACACTTTTCATGGCTAGTGCCTCAAAAACATGCTGCGCTTCATGTGTTTGTGTCCTCTCTGAGACTGCTGGTATAGTCGCAGCACAGGGGACGCAGACTGGGACCTGGGAGGGCCCTGAAACACCGGAAACAAACCGCATGAAAGCCTTTTTCATTTTTCCCTCCCCTCTAACCATCCTGTTCATGCCTCTGATCAAATAGAGCTGTTCTGAAGTTTATAGAAGAGGAGAAGACAAGAGCCCTCACACGCCAACAATGCCTCTTAACGACTGATAATAAAAACACACTCCAAGCTCAAGAGGAACTCTCGCACACCCACTGTTTCGAGCACACGCCTTTATCACCGGTATTTATTCTTCCTCACGTATGGAATAAAGTATTACGCTGCTTTTACAATACACGACTGCACGAAGAGTGATCCTTGCTTTTTCCTGCTTGATTACCTTCAGCCGGTCATTCAGGTGAACAACACCGTATTAGATCAAAGCTTGGCCTTTTTAAAGATTGGGGCTGTATATGGGTGTAACCAATGACTAAGTGCATATCAGTAGACCATAAAACATACATGCACGCCACAAAAAAAAGAGAGGCTGTTCAGGCGATCACATGTGTAATCAAAAGAATCCCCTGAGACTCAGGAACAATCAGATCTCATCAGTGATGTACTCGTGGGTGAGCTCATTCAACAGGAGGCGTCCGTGTTCTGATGAGCCACAGGGCTATCTACAATGTGACCAATTCCAAAGATTTGCCATTTAATACGTGCAGCAGATTTGTAGTGTGAGAAACATTACAGTTTGCTAAGAAATTTACTGTAATGTGCTGCTTTATAATAGCAGACACATCCATAACAGGAAAAGGAATCGTCTTGCGCATAATCGCTGTCCATGACAATCCCTCTGGGCTGCGCACAGATGCTGAAAGAGTTGATTCTGGATGGTAAGATATGCCCTCAAAGCAAGAAGTAAAGTTTGCACTTTGCACCATGTCGTTTGTATGCGTTGTCCGCCGACTTCTGCTTACGGACCAAGGACCTCCCACCTCCAGATATGTAATCGCTCGGCTCTCGAACCAGTGGAAAATGCTCGAACCAGTGGAAAATGTTCAGTAGAGCCGGGGAAACAGCGCCAGCACAAGCACTGGCACTTTGTTGGTGGAAAAGAGGTAACAGAGAGTCATACAGGGAGTCCGTTTGGTGTTAAATGGTGCATTGTTGATAAGCCCATCAATTCCATTTGCTTTACAGTGATGGTGAAAGGAACCAGGTTTCTTTATGTATGTAATATGGGTACATACTGTAAGTATACATGTACAGTGTATGTCTATTCTGTCCCCTACACACATGGCGCTGTGTGTATCGACAGATAGCTAAACACAGAGGTATGGGAAACTTGAATGAAGACAGGCGCTGAAGTAGAGTTCAGAGTTCTTCACTTGTGCTGTCCTGAGCAACATGAGCTTCCAATGCTCTGACTTTTTACTACTAAGTCTTGTACTTGAATACACAAAGACATTTCAATTATAGAAAAAGAGCGACAACTATAATTAGATGTGTAGTTCAAGAAAGTTACACAGCTAGGAGTATATATACTACAACAAATTCAGGAAATAAACATATAAACAATGTTTGCCAACATATTTACACAATATAAACGTACGGCAAAGCTTCTTCATGGACCAGCATGAGAGGATTGCGAGGATTCTCTTCAGCTCTAGAGAAAATATTAGCTCTCAGAAATACAGGCTGCAAAAAAGGCCGCGCTATTCTATGACTTCTAAGCATGTGATTATATGAGCCAATGGTAATTCAAGAACATTAAAGATAATACCCCGCAGTTCTCATAAAGGACACGCGGTGGCGCTAACTATATATAAAGTCATGACAATGTCCTGTGAACACCTTCCCGAAGTCTAATAAATGTGTGCTGTATTTCACCATATTTCTCTCTTCTCCTAATCTTGGGTAACGCTTCCGTAAGCATTCCCCTGAACAATCACAAGGCTGATGTCTCTAGCTCCACCCACACAAACCAGTTTCACAAACCGAGCTGAAGCTAACCCAGCAAGAGCTAGCAAGCTATACCACCTGTCTATAGCTGCCTGTCGCCCATTCATTCATTTATCCGTACACCAACATCGTCCCTCATTCATCTGTAGCTTCATCCTCCAATCTGCATGCTTGTTCATCCATTCCTTCACCCTTTGCTTTATCTGTCCGTTTGCTCATCTGTCCACCCAGCTGCACCTCTGTTTGTCTGTTCCTTCATGCTTTGCTTTATCCACTTTATCCAACCATCCATCCATCCTCCGTGACTTTTCCATCCAGTCATCCCCACATAAAAGCCAGACAGGGGTTTTAGTTGTCTATGACTGGTGGAACAGACGAGGAGTGTTGGACAGGCAGCTGTCAATCAAGCTACTTATTAGCCACACCCACACGTCTCAGATAGGTCTGATCAGCATTTTTCTAAGCCACGTTTTATCCTATTCATATCTTGCATGTTTTCACTCAAACTCCACTGGGTGTTCAATACATCACTCACAGGTAAATGGAGTGGTTGGTGGCAGACTGGCGTTCTGATCCCCTACCTGGGCAAGCACACTACACTATACCAATAAGAGTCCTTGGGCAAGACTCCTAATGCTACCATTGCCTACCTGAGTAAGATATGATCAAACTGTAAGTCGCTCTGGATAAGAAAAAGAAATGGTGCCCGTATTGTGTGAGTGCTATAAAATCAACTGTGCTACTCAATGAAGACACACATTGGGTCACTGGACACACGTTGGTTCACTGGTCATTTTGAACAGCAATGAAAATGGCTATATTTGCACTGTAGTCATCGTGACTCCTGTTTCCTATCACCACACTAAAGTGTCAGCTCAGAAGTTTCTCTACAATGTTTATAATGTATTATGTAGACATGATGGAAAATTACAGCCCTACCAATTAAGGTAAACAATAACCTGACATTTCAGCACCGTGTAGGGTAGAGTTATTTTAGGGTAAAGGGACTGATGTTCTTGTTTTCTGCATTGTTAGTCATGCAAGCCAGATGTCTTCCTGTCTTCCGTGAGTGTGGTGGGTTTTGTTGCTCACCATGGACAAAAACGGCCTATTTTGACAGGAACAGGCCTTTGGACTGACATGCAGACAGGAACTTCCACAAACTGTGGTTTAGCTTGGCGTGTGGGGGGGAGGCTAAAACACCAAAATGAATAAAAAAAACACACCCACATTAAAAAGTGGTGTACCCTTTAAGAAGCATGGAAGCACATCTCATTTACTAACTACTGCAAGCCTAGAAACGGGATGCCTCGAACTTTACAGACTTGTTTTAATCCTGCAGCTGTGCTCAAAAAGGCTCATTGGTGTCACGGCACATGTAGAGGTAATTGCAGGCAGCAGTGTGTTCCCCAGTACACTGATCTAACTGGTGCATGGAACTGCATAGACACTTAATCAACCAATCAATCAATCAACCTTTATTTTCACCCGGGAAATACATTGAGGGTGACCCTCGTTTTCAACGTAGCCCGAGCATTTACAGTTTAAGGGATTGAGAAAATGAAAATTGAATTTGTATTTTAATCTGGTTTAACTAAATTAAAAGAAAGGCTATGAGGAACAAATTGACAGTAAACTAAAACAAGATAGATGGTGAAAGAATTAGGAGAACAATTAAGATTGAATTAATTCAGATTTAATTAATTAGTAGGGGGAAATGAAAATAACAATAGAATCAGTATAATAAACTAATTCATAACACTGCAACATGAAACCGACAAATAAAAAGGATTATAAAAATGAATTAATTTAAAAAGAAAATGAGCTAAAATAAAGCAACACATTTTAGGAAAATAAAAATAACAACATTAAGAAGAAATTAAAATATGGATCATCTGAATAATAGTAAATAAACAGATAAAGGAATAAAATAACTGAAATAATATATAACATAATATATAGAGAGAGTAGGTTGTTTTATATACATCAGTATAATGACAATAATAATGATTATAATAATAATAAAATTCAAGTAAAATAGGCATAGTGATTCACTGTGGCTAAAAGCAGATTTTCCCAGTAAAAACTCTCAGTACCTGACACGTGATCCAGTCACTAGAGCAAGTCTGATAATTACCATTATTTATAGTCATCAACAAAGTGATATATGCTGGTGTATGACCGGAGAGAGTTCCATAAATGAGAATAAGCCAGTGTGTTTCCCACTGTGCTGTCAGTGTACAGTCTGCAGTGAGGATTGTTATAAGGGTCTCAGAGCAGAGTGCTAGACTGAATCCAGTGGTCACAAACATACAGAACATACACAGAAGTGTAGACAGCCAATAAGACATCCACCTTAGTGTAACTACATCGATGTCAGACGATCCATGTGTCTTTGTGGGCGAAGCATTTGAGGCTGAGATTGCCACACTGTGAATGATTAACTGTGTCACTGTTTGTGCTTGTGATTTTACTGGTACATTACTTTTCCCTATTCTGATTGGTTAATATTTTGCCTTGTGAAATAAGTCACATGACTGATCAGATGCTATCATTTATATTACCTGTAGAGCTGGTTGTGGAGACTGTCTCCCTATAAAGCAGGGTTGTCCAGTCACATGTCCAAAGGGCCAGTGAGCGGCAGGAGCATACCGGATCAGTTGTTTGCAGACTGATCAGTTGATTAAACAAGTACAGGTAGGTTAGCCTTCATGAGACATGCAAATGATTCAAGTTTCACGTTCAGCCGCACATGCCATGTAAGCAAGAGCGGGCTTCATCGCTGTACCTGACTGACCCAACAGCCACGATTGCGGACATTCAGTGAGCAGTGATGCCCTCCATGAGTCATCCTGCTAGTGCCAGCACCATTGGCAGACGACAGCACGGCACAGGACTACATGCATGCAACAATAACTGCCCTTAACACCACGTCAACGTCTCCAAAGACTGCAATGGTGTCGTGCCAGACTGTCATGGAGTGACTCAGAATGGCAGCAGGTCATCTTCAGTGACGAGTCCCGCTTTTGTCCTGGTGGAGACGACCATGCCGAGACGTGTTACGTTAGCAAACATGGCAGGTCAACGCCATACTGAGAGACACTACTTCTGTATGTGTAGCTCAATACATATTGCCCATATCCGTCTAAATGTATCATTTATTGTTCCTGGTAACCTTTATCTTCCTTCCCAATAGCACTGCAATCCCACACTTCATTCCGGGTGCAACTGTTCTTTTGATGATGAGAGTATGTAATACTGATGATGGCATAATAAGGGCAAATCAGGGGACTACTATGCCTGCACGCATTCCTCCACCATTAAGCGGATTACATAAAATAGGTTTTAACCCAGAACCTGTTCGCAGAACTATCACAGAACAGCGTCTCAGTCACTAAGAAATGCATTCATATCCATTTCATGTAGGTACTTTGTGAGGAAGCCTCTAGAGGCATTGAGAGCTTTGATTCCTATCACCACCACTGTGAACCATTCCAGCTCGATAAGTTTCTCTAGAGTGGAGTGTTTCACACCAAACCACTCCTGGTGACTTTGTTCACATCTCAAGTAATTTAATTATCCAGGTAATTTGAGAAAATCAGGGCAGTTCCCCTTTAACTGTCCCTGTCACACAGCTAGGCGGTAGATTTGTGGAGCATCACAAGTCGATTCATTTTCATTTAGATGAGGGCCGGAGAAAGCGGTAAACATGTCAGGTTGAAGCATTGAGGTTCCATGCAGCCCTAGGGAGGGGAGGTCACGGTGGAGCGGTGGGAGTTGATTAGACACTGTCAGGCTTTATGTGGAAAATGGAGAACAGACAGAAGATATGGCGGGTGAAAGATGTGGGGGGGGGAAAAATCATCTTTAGGCTCGGTTTGATGAGGTTATGTAACATTATACCGAAATGAAATGTTCCGCTGCTCGGACGCCGATAAGAACCCTCACCCTCAGACAAATGCGTGCGCTCGTTGATAAGGAGCTTGTCTGAGGAATTTTCAATAAATAATTCATGTTTGTTTTCTCCAGTTTGAAAAGGAAGATTTTTCCTGGCTGATTAATTGCAGTCATAACGCCAAAGGCCTCGTACCAGGAAATTTCTTTTTATTAGCGCAGATTAGAGGAGAACAACACTCGACGTGACGCATTTATTGGAGCGGCTTGTACAAAGAGGGAAAGAGCGTTCAGCCTTGGACCATATACAAGGCGAGCGAGCTCCCAGTTTCCATGCTTTAGCTACGGAGTTTGTTGTGTTTCAGTGGTGAACCTGCGTTTGTCTTATACCCTCATCATCAAAAGAACTGTTGCACAAATAGCTGCACCCAGAAAGAACCAACCTGACAGGATTGAAACTTGGTGGGTGGGTTTGACATCATGAGACATGCAAATGATTCAAGTTTCACACTCGGCCACACATGTGACGTAAGTAAGGACAAGCCCTTTCACTGTACCAGACTGACCCGGGTTCCATGCTTGGCTACGGAGTTGTCTAGAGCTGTATACACTGCAGTGCTCCTTATTAAATCACCACCCTGATGAAGGCTATTACAGAATAAGGCTCTTACCTATAAGTGCATGTGTGTAGGAGGTAGGAATGAAGCTTGGTGGGTAGGTTTGACATCGAGAGACATGCGAATGATCCAAGTTTCACGCTCATTCGCGCATGTGACGTAAGCAAGGAAAGACCTTATCGCTGTACCAGACTGACCCAGGTTCCATGCTTTGGCTGCAGAGCTGCTTGGAGCTGGATACGCTGCGGTGTTCCTTATTAAATCACCACAATAAGGCTCTTACCTATTAGTGCATGCATGTGCAGGAGTTTGCCACGTTTCCGTGGTGAACCTACGTATGTCTGTCTATCTTATACACTCATCATCAAAAGAACAGTTGCACCCAGAAGGAAGCAACCGACAGGAATGAAACTTGGTGGGTAGGTTTGACATCATGAGACATGCAAATGATTCAAGTTTCACACTCGGCCGTGCATGTGACGCAAGCATGGACGAGCCCTTTCACTGTACCAGACTGACCCGGGTTCCATGCTTGGCTGCAGAGTTGTCTAGAGGTGTATACACTACAGTGCTCCTTAATAAATCACCACCCTGATGAAGGCTATTACAGAATAAGTGCATGTGTGTAGGAGGTAGGAATTAGGCTTGGTGGGTAGGTTTGACATCGTGACATCGTGATACTTCGTGAGAGTTTCACACTCATTCGCGCATGTGACGTAAGCAAGGAAAGACCTTATCGCTGTACAAGACTGACCCAGGTTCCATGCTTTGGCTTGGAGCTGTATACGCTGTGGTGTTCCTTATTAAATCACCACAATAAGGCTCTTACCTATTAGTGCATGCATGTGCCGGAGTTTGCCATGTTTCAGTGGTGAACCTACGTATGTCTTCTACATTAATCCTGAAAAGAACAGTTGCACAAATAGCTGCACCCAGAAGGAAGCAACCGACAGGAATGAAACTTGGTGGGTAGGTTTGACATCGTGAGACGTGCAAAAGATTCGAGTTTCATGCTCAACCGCACATGAGACATAAGCAAGGACAAGCCTTATCCCTGTACCTGACTCACCCAGTTTCCATGTTTGGCTGCTGAGTTGTTTGGAGGTGTATACTCTGCAGTGTTCCTTAACTTCCTTCCGTAGGAGTTTGGCATGTTATTTCGGTGAACCTACGTATGTCTGTCATATACACTCATCATTAAAAGAATAGTCCCACAAATAGTTGCACCCAGAAGGAGTCAACTGACAGGAATGAGACTTGGTGGGTGGGTTTGACATCATGAGACACTCAGCCTTGCATGTGATGTAAGCAAGGAAAGACCTTATCACTGTACCGGACTGACCCAGGTTCCATGCTTTGGCTGCAGAGTTGTTTGGAGTTGTATATGCTGCAGGGCTCCTTATTAAATCACTCTAATAAAGGTTATCACAGAATATGGCTCTATTAGTGCATGCATGTGTAGGAGTTTGGCATGTTTCCGTGGTGAACCTACGTATGTCTGTGTAGCTTATACACTCATCATCAAAAGAACAGTTGCACGAATAGCTGCACCCAGAAAGAATCAACCGACTGGAATGAAACTTGGTGGGTAGGTTTGACATCAAGAGACATGCAAATGATTCAAGTTTCACACTCGGCCGCGCATGTGACGTAAGCATGGACGAGCCCTTTCACTGTACCAGACTGACCCGGGTTCCATGCTTGGCTGCAGAGTTGTCTAGAGCTGTATGCACTGCAGTGCTCCTTAATAAATCACCACCCTCATGAAGGCTATTACAGAATAAGGCTCTTACCTTTTAGTGCATGTGTGTAGGAGGTAGGAATGAAACTTGGTGGGTAGGTTTGACAGTGTGAGTCATGTTAATGATTCAAGTTTCATGTTCTTCTGCACATGTGGCGTAAGCAAGGACAGGCCATAGCGCCTGACTAACCCAGTTTCCATGCTTTGGCTGCAGTGTTCCTTATTAAATCACCACACTGATAAAGGCTATTATAGAACAAGGCTCTTACCTATTAGTGCATGTGTGTGTAGGAGTTTGTCGTGGTTCAGTGGTAGACATCCTGATCAATTAGTTCATCTCACCGTAAGTGAAAACTGGAAGGTGTTTGCACACAACATAACAGCATCCAAAATATTGCAATTAAACATAATAGGTAGGTGTGATATGTTGTGCGTCGTGTCCACTCAGGGGTGGAAAGTGATATTAATGGCTGTCACATCGATCAGCACTGTTGAATCGTCAGAAGCAGACATCTAATTACCACCTGCCGCGCTGTAGAAACAGATGATTCATGCAGATAATCTTTTGCACATTCTGCACTATTTGAAGCAAACAAGCTGCACGCTGTAACTGTGGACCATGTCATCACCTACTATAGATAAGGGAACACTGAATCACCACTGATCCCACCCACCAGGCCTGTCTTCCTTTCTGGTGACGGGAAAAGTTCTTATCCAAGTGCTGGAAATCGCATTACTGAGAAAAGTCAGAGACCGTGATTGAGACCGCATATGATTAGTTGCTCGGAGCGTGTTGATGTTCTGAATGTGTCCTCGCTGCTATTTTATTAGCTTCATAACCCTCCCAGGAGTTTCCAAACAGGAAATTAAACTAAGTTTAACCGTCTGGTTTCATTCAGCTCCGGTGATTTTACTGTGAAACTAAACGTGATCACCTCATGAGTTGTTCTGCTGATTTTATATGTGAGAAGTGCCGGAAGAGTAAATTCAGGGAATTAATTAAAGGGAAAAGAGGGAAAAAAGGCTAATTAGTTGGCGACCCCTCTCAGAATGGTGACTTTGGTCATTTCCTGTTTGTGATAACCTTGGTCCGAGAAGAAGGGAGGACACAGGAGCTGAGGTATAACAGCAGAGAAACTTTTAATGGAGGTACTTAAAAGATTTAGGCTTGACTTTTCAGCCACCAGCAGCACAAAGAGAGGGAAAAAAACTTTGCTTTGGGGATAGCTCTCGCTCTCTCTCTCTCTCTCTCTCTCTCTCTCTCTCTCCTCATACATCTATACCTATATATCTATGTCATTATATATATATAGATATATAGATAGATAGATAGATAGATAGATAGATAGATAAATACATAGATAGACAGACAGATAGGTAGATAGATAGCTCACCCTTGGGTTAAGGTGGTAATAACTTCAGGCTCCTGCAGATGCCACTACATGAGGATGATGGGGCTATAAATACCTGCGGGGTGTGAGTGACGGGATCCATAGATTGAGTAGAGGTGGTACAGTGCAGTGAATGTCTCGTTCCATGTGTGGTAAATGGCTCCAAAGCAGATGTTAATGATTGGCTAAAAGGAGTGACTGCATTTGGGCGTGCCAAAGGCCATAGTGTGAAGGAAGTAGCTGAATCTGCAGGTATATGGAAGCGTACAGTCATACAGGTCTACCAGCAGTGGCTAAAATCCCAGTCTACAGGAAACTCTCCTTGGAATTGTGCCAGGGAAGGCATCCACCAAATCTGGACCAACTGCACAATTTTTTGATGCAAGAGTGTCTGAACATTGATGTGGCTTACATTCAAAAACTTGTCCAGTCCATGCCAAATCCAATCACAGCTGTTGTTGGTGCTCATGGAGGTATTACACGCTGTTAGGTACGCTTCAGTCACAGGTGAGCTAAGGTCAGCTGGTAGCAAATAACTGTGATCCAGAGTGTTCCATTAATATTGATAAGAGCGGGTGGAATCAAAGGGACTTTTATTACAATAAATTAATTAATTTTTATTATGTCAGCACCTAATAAGCAAACCAAAGGTGACATTAGCGCAGGAACGTTCAGTAAAGAGCCCAGGCATAGAGCTGCTGCCACTGTAACGAAGTATATTTAATCTTGTTACGGTACTTCAGTACATTTCTCCTTGTAGCTGTATTTTTGGGGTATAATTAAATCATAGTGCTTTTGCTTGAGTTGCTCTTTAATAATGATGGTTGATAAATGAAATTAATTATAGTCCAAAAAGTACAGTTATACTTTCACTTCTCCACTTTAACTTTTAATAACCATTACTGAGATTAAAAGATTCCGTTCTCCAGATCCCAGACGCAAAAAGCACTTCAGCCCGGATAAGTTCAGGAACGTCAAGTTAAGTGGAGAAAGTATGTACCAGCATACGCAAGGAACGGGCTTTATGCAAGTGGAATCAAAGGAAACAGAGTTATCAGCTACCATACACATTTCCTGAAACCTGCAGGAATTTCCACATCCCAGCGTCCACCTTGAGGGCGCATTCAGTTTCTAAACAGGTACTGTGTGTACTACACTGCCTGGCCAAAACACCCAAACTTAAAAAAAAATCATGCACTCTTTAATTCCGTTGGAACACCTGTAGCTTTATCCAAGACGTTATTTTGGCAACCTTATGCAACGTCACAACGCTTTTTTCCATCCAGAGTTTCCAGCATTCCATTGGGCGGAGATCTTGTATTGACAACAAGAGAATCCAACCACTCAAGTCTTCCCAAGCTCATCTCAAAGGCTTTTTAATAGGGTTATGGTTAGGACTCTGTGGTGGCCAGTTCATGTGTAAATCACCTATCTACATCTAAACCTGAGGAATCTCGGCATTTTCATCCTGGAATAAGTCCATCAGGAAAGAAAGAATCCACTGATGGGATAAATATGGTCATTCAGGACATTCAGGTGGTCAGCTGACTTCTTTTTAGGGCCGTATAACGTAGCTAGACCTGACTAACTGAAGCCATCCCAGATCACCTCCAGAGGCTGGAACAGTGCACACAATCCATGATGGGTGCATCGTTTTAAGCACTTTCCTTCTTACCCTGAGATGCCCATCGCTCCACGTGGGTTTATGGCTGTTTTGGAGGTATATGGCTGCATAAGGAAAACGTAGTCTAATGCAGGCACAATAATTCTGTCACACATCAATTTCTTTCTTTCTGTTTTTTGGGGGGCGGGGTTGTGGTTGAGTAGGAAAAAGTACTATACTGATTGATGTGCAACTGTCATGAGAGAAATGAGCCGAGACATCACATTACCCCTCGGCACTCAACAGAACTACAAAGTTTCTGCATCTGGAGTACAAAAATACATTTACTCCTCCATCACACAGAGGGTACTGCATCATCAGAAACCTGTTTCATAAGTTCATCACTGCCAGACTCTGCTGCTCTCACTCTGTCTCTGATGAAGTCTGCTCATTAATTCATGAAGTCAACTCATCAAGTCATTCATTTCCTATCTTTAATACTGTATCGACAAGGGTTCTCGGAAGCTCAGGCAAGGTCCCTCCCTCTCCATAACTCAGCTTTAATGGAAACTAAACTAGAGGGCAACACAGGGGGCTCAGACTCTACTTAAGCAGGTTAGGCTACTCATGCTTGCTACAAGCCCTACTCTTCAAAATAAAAGTCTGCACATGCGTATCGCTATGCACACGCGTAGCGTCACTGTTCAAATTGAAAGTACATGTTTTTCTTTGTTGATTTTTACTTTTATGCCTCATTTGAACACAACATCTGCTACGGAAGCCCATTTCCGCCACTTAAAGAAAAATAGGCCATATGGTAAGTCATAATTATGAGCAAGTAAGTCACAATTATGAGATAGTGAGTTATAATTATGAGATGCTAAGTCATAATTTGAGATGCTAAGTCATAATTATGAGATGCTAAGTAAAGTGTAAAGATGTAAAGTTGCCATTTTGGAGACACTTGTTTTTCTTTGGAGAGTGACTTTTATATGCAAAATAAAAGTCTTTTTATGAATTTCTAACTAAATAAGCGAGCTTAACTTGAACAGCTTCTTTAACTAGCTGAATCACACTTCTACAGGTACTCAAATAAGTATCTCTACAGTAGCAGAGCTTTTATGAAACTTTTGCCCCATTATTAATGTATCTTGCCGTGTAATCTCAGTACAACATTTTTGCTATCGTATCCAGAATGCAGTGTTTCATGACACACAAAACTTGGCAGCAGCCACAGCTGACTAGTCACTTTTATAATCTGTTAAAAACATTTTTAAAACAGTTTACTATGACGTTAAGAGCAAATAGTGTGACGGTAACATGTTTGCTCATATATAACTGAGGTTTACAGGTGTGTTGTCACTGCTTGCGCACTGTGAGGAGTGACCATGTGTTTACTTAGCCTAATTTAAAAGTGCTGCTATCGTTTCACAACACTACATAGTCCTGCTAAAATAACACCTAAACCAGAGAAACCACACACGCAGCTCTTAGCTCATAGTCAGTGAAGTATGGTAAGCCATTTTAGCTTTTAGTTCTGTTCTTCCCGATATCAGGAATTCAGTTTACACATATGAAATGTTTATTTCCGCTAGTAAAAGTTTCATTCCTGAAATTATTTTTTTTTTTTACATGTGTATATTCAGTTCCTGATATCAAGAACAATAAGAATAAAAGCTA
Source organism: Semaprochilodus insignis (assembly GCA_034552555.1). Taxonomy (NCBI): domain Eukaryota; kingdom Metazoa; phylum Chordata; class Actinopteri; order Characiformes; family Prochilodontidae; genus Semaprochilodus; species Semaprochilodus insignis. Next base: position 4,348,657 of record CM067498.1, read on the forward strand.
AAAGGTTTTCCTATAGTTAAGAGTGATCTGATAAGCTGAGTTTCAAATTTATTGTTTAAATTCAGTTTCTGGTAAGTTGTTTTAGTATTTGATCTTATGTTTCAATTTACAGTGGATTTTGCATTTTAAACACATTCATGGTTAGGACACCCACAACATGTCAAGTGCATCCAAAGTTGCATTTAACTCAGATCTAGCATGTGAATGTGTTGCTTGTTTAAAAGCAACATCTGAAGGGAAAATAAGAGCTAATAAACAGAAATAAACTAACTTGCTAGGAATTCTGGGTAGCTCCGCCCCGTATTATTTTAGTGATTATTTAGTTCTACTCACTGAAATAAGTACACTCCAGTTTTCAACGAGGTGGTACAGACAACTTGCCTGGATTAAGTGATAGTAGCTAACTGCAAGAAAATACAGAAATATTACTTGATCATTCAAGTACGAAAAACATCAGGGCTTTCCGTCAACGCTTAT
>CM067498.1:4354117-4371839 GCA_034552555.1 Semaprochilodus insignis
GTTAAACAGTCTGTAATGTTCTGGTGGTCATCTCGTAGTAGAGAAGACTGAGCATGAACTACTGGTCAGATGCTTGTGGCAGAGGAACACAAGATAGAATGGTGGTTGGAGGAAGTGAGGTGTTCAGTGCCCTGATGGCACTAAGGGTAGAACCTGTTCCATAATCTGGTGGTCCTTGATTTCAGGCTCCTGTATCGTCTGCCAGATGGGAGAAGTGTGACGGGCTTGTGTTGAGGTTGTTTACCTGGCATTTCAAGCCAAATGGATGTTCTACTAATTCACCTTCATGACTGTAAGCGGGTTCACTGAGGTTGTCTTGTAGTTCTGTTATGGCAGTTTCCTCAGCACATTTGATTACGTGACCGTAGGGCTTGTTTAAATGTACATACGAATAAAACTGGCACTTTTTCAGGTTCAGATATCGCAGCGAAACCACTGACTAAGCAGCAGCATATTTACAACCTATGCCCTAACTGTCAGAGAGTTCAGAAAGATGAGGCTGGCTTTCTATGACAACTTTGCTGGCTAGCATAGCTTATAATGGCCAAGCTGTAATTGACGAAAAAAAAAACAGTTTGGGATAAGAGCTCATCCTGTCAAGGTAGCAGACGGGGACATTGTGTCATTATACTTGGTCACCCCATAGACAATCTGCACTCCCAGTCCCTCTGCGACGGCGTGTTTCTGACTCACTGCACTCTTTGATAATGATAGACCGGAACTGTGGGCACAGGATCTCGCTGCATTGCTTGTAGGCCAGGGGGCGTAGGTGAATATGGCAACTTGATTCTGATTCTTTCAGCAGATGTTTACTGGGGCTTGGAGGCGGTTCCGATCCCTAAGTGTGAGATATGTCAACCAAGAGATTACTGAAAAAAAACACTGTGCACTTTCAGTAGAAGTACTATAGGAAAGTTTTCTTTCTGTCAAGAAGCTGAACAGAATTTCAAGTATGCGTGGCCAGTCCAGTGAGAGATTTGATTGCTCCCTTTGGTTGGCTTCTTTGTAATCCCACGTTGTGCAAGTTGTTCATATCTAAACGGTGCTGTATTACAGACACCAAGATGATGATTAAAATAACATTAACTGTAACAAAAAATCCAACTTCACAGAAGCTGAAATGCTTGTTTGTATCAAGTATATTGAACAAAAAGCCAGAGAGACAATAAGACAGTATATACACTCATCCTCAAAAGAATAGCTGCACTCAGAAGGAAGTGTCGGACTGCAGTTCTATTGGGAAGGAAGATGAAGGTTACCAGGAACAATAGATGATTGATATGGGTAATATTGATTGAGCCACATGTTCAGAAGTAGTGTCTCAGTATGGCGTCGGTCCGCCCTGTTTGCTAATGCAACATACCAGACGTCTCGGCATGGAGTTGTAGAGGTTCCTGATGGTGTCCTGTGATAATCCATCCCATGCAGTTTGAATATTCTCACACAGTTCCTGCAGATTTTGCGGTAAGGGTGGAGGTGGAGGAGTGACAAGGCCTTTTGGCCTTCTGACCACGGCTCCTCCACACACAGATTCGTTGGTCGTCTCCACCAAGACAAAAGTGGGACTCGTCACTGAAAATGACCCGGTTCTATTCTGAGTCACACACTGCAGTCTTTGGCGATGTTGACGTGGTGTTAAGGACAGTCGTCGCAACAGTCTGCGTGCATGTAGTCCTGCATTATGAAGCTGTCTGCCACTGGTGCTGGCACTAACAGGATGACTCAAGGAGGGCATCACTGCTCTCTGGATGTCTGCATTCGTGGCTGTCGGGTCAGTCAGGTACAGCGATAAGGCCCGTCCTTACTTACATCACATTTGCATGTATCACAATGTCAAACCTACCCGCCAAGTTTCGTTCCTCTCGGTTGATTCCTTCTTGGTGCTACTATCTGAAACTATATATGTGCTTCATCTGGCTTTAAACTCCAGGTGAAACCATGTTTTCAGTGCTTTTAGCCTTGGTGTTGTGATTATCTGTGTAGCTTTTAGCATGGCAACTAGCAGTCATGCATAACGGTTGGTGCGCTAGGTTGCAGTGATTTCTAATCAAGTTCTGCTGCCGAAGTCAGCACGTTTCCAAGGCCTTTCACACAGCGATATAAACAATGTAAGCAGTGTCAAGTTATATTATACTTAAAGACCTTTAATGAAAGTCGGAGCTCAAAATGTGATTTCAAAATGAAAAAAGCAAAAAGCTTTTGGATGAAAAAAGGCAATTAAGAAGACACATTTTCAGTTCCAGAGTCTAGAACTTTAAGAGGTCTTTTTGTCTTTTCTATGCCTAAAATCCTTGAGGTGATAATAAAACGTATACCAGAATGGTGTTATTGAAAATCTCAGCCAGTCAGGTCTGGCATCTATTATGTCTTTCTGAATAGGCTTTAGAAGACCTTGTTTTTCTGATGCGCCGCAATGTGTCATTGCACAAGTAGATGAATGTGTAACACCAAGCAGTTGCCTTGAAAATGATTGCCAGATGATTTCTTGCTTGGCTTAAGTGACAGGTTATAACTTTAGTGGTGGATGAAGTACACAAAGCACATAGTTGCGTTAAAGTAGAGATACCAAAAGTAAAATACTCCTCCAGTGTCAGTAGAAATTCCTCCCTTCAGACCTCAACTGGAGTAAAAGTACTAAAGTATTTACCTTCAAATGTACTTAAGTATGGAGAGTAACAGGAGCATGATTTATTATGGCTCTAATGTCCTATTATCATTTCTGGAACAAGACTCTTAATCAGCTCAGTGTAGGTGAAGAGACTCTAGTGTCTCTCAGTCCACCAGTCTTTAATAGAAGCTCATTAATTAGTCTGACACTGATGTCTATTCAAATGATCATCAGCACAGAACACTGAAGGAGAACTGTCTCCATTAGCTAGAACCAAGCTCTGTCCAGCAGCTCAAAACAAAGGATGTTTTTATGCTCACATAACCCAAAAGGAAGGACGGATTTGGCCATAATGTAGTGGATTAAACAGTGAGATATTAGATTTTAAAATGTAGTGGAGTTAAGGACACACAAACACACTACTTACAGTACACTAACGCATCACACTTACCAAGTGACTGTACAACAGCACACTACTTACAGTACACCAACGCATTACACTTACCGAGTGACTGTACACCAACACACTAAGAGTACACCAACGCATTACACTTACTGAGTGACTGTACACAAACACACTACTTACAGTACACTAACGCATCACACTTACCGAGTGACTGTACACCAACACACTACTTACAGTACACCAACGCATTACACTTACTGAGTGACTGTACACCAACACACTACTTACAGTACACCAACGCATTACACTTACTGAGTGACTGTACACCAACACACTAAGAGTACACTAACACATTGCACTTACTGAGTGACTGTACACAAACACACTACTTAGAGTACACCAACGCATTACACTTACTGAGTTACTGTACACCAACACTACTTACAGTACACTAACGCATTACACTTACCGAGTGACTGTACACCAACACACTACTTACAGTACACTAACGCATTACTCTTACCGAGTGACTGTACACCAACACACTACTTACAGTACACTAACACATTACACTTAGTGTGTTACTGTACACCACTGGAAATAACTGACCTCAGTGTTTTTCATGTTAACAGTATATAGGTGTGTGTGACCCTCCAAACCTGTACTCGGAGATCTTAACCTTAAATGTTAAGAGACGTGGTATAATTCAACTAAAGTCAAAGTATGAACAACTACAGTCAGTAATCTTAACTATTACCTATTAACTAATGACCGTAATACGGTATAAACTGTTGGCCATACTGTCCACTGCTATGTTAGCAGCAAATTGAAAAGATTGGCTTCACATGTCTCGGAGAGGGCATGTGCTCACGTTCACCCTCCCAGCTAGGTAGCATCATGTGATATGGTAGAAGATAGGGCTGTGAGCAATCGCCTAATCTACAGACTATTTTAAGGATTAACTGTGTAGGAACTGAGTTCCTACTAAAGGCCACACCTGTAGAGTTTACAGCCTTGTCTTGCCTGATAAACCATAGCATGTACTATCCATCTGCAAGTCTCTCTCTTTCATGTTTATGTCATATCAAGGCCGCTTACAGCGACGTCTATAAGAAATGTTCACGCTTGTCTTTTACTGAGGCAGAGAATCAAACCCAGGGTCCGGAGCCACGACACCATAGTCAGGAAACAGCATGGCATATCAGAAATGCAGAGTTTTATCCCACACTGGGCTGAAAATGTGTGTCATCTCCCTCTAGTGACTTGGTGACTACAGGTGCCATTGTGACACAGTGACTGTTATCAGGGAACTTATTCTTCTTGTTTGTCTCACTCGCTTCCTGTAATCTGTTTATAAACTGTGACAGCAGACATTTATATTTCAGGATCATCCAGCTGGTCTCTCTGCATGAGCTGGAGATTTAGCGTCTCTGTGTCTGATTGAAGAGCCGGATTTACAATACTGAAAAGTTAGTGTAACTGAGAAATCCTGCAGCTCGTTTTAATTCTGGCCTTTTCTAGTCCGTCCATACACACAGTAGCTAAGTATGTGTTGATTGCATCACTCATTCTATCACAATACACAGGAGGTATATTATTATTTATGTTAAGCTTTATTATATAATAAATAATCTACTGAAACTATTAAAGGAGCAATATGTAAAATTTTCAGTGGGGTACATTTTAAAAGTAGCAGTAATAATCAACAGAATAAGCTTTATTTAACAACAGCTCTTTTGTTAAATAAAGCTCAAAAAGCTATTTTAGATTTTATGGGGTTTTTAATAAATAAAATCAGCAAATAAATAAAAATGTATAGCAAATTCATGTTTAATTTTACACTCTGTAGAGAATGTCTTATTCTTATTACAGAACTGGAATCAAAGTCAAATCAAGTCAACTTTATTTTTATAGCACTTTTACAACAGATGTTGTTCCAAAGCAGCTTTACAGAGAATATGGGTCCATGCCCCCAATGAGCAAAACTCCTTCAGAGCCTGAAGAGGAAGAAACCTCGAGAGGAGCCTAGACTCAAAAGGGGAACCCATCCTCTTCAGGTCGACACCGGATGGAACAAACACAGACAGGATCAGAGTTTATAATTCTAGGCAACATCGAACAGGATCACTGTTAGTAACTGTTAGATGGAAGGCTATGATGATGATGATAGTCTATTAGAATGAATAGGAGAAGTGTGGAGTGTTTTTTTGAGGTAGAGGAAGAAATGTCTCATCAGTCTGAGGTCAAAGCTCAATTCCAACAACTACTTTGTGTGACTAAAAAAAATCCTTGTTACTTTTGTACTTTGTACATGTGTATTTGCAAAATCATGTATATGTATTATTACAAACACATCCATTCAGTTGGGTTTAAACCTTTGACTGTTTGTGTGTTATTAATGTCTGCTTCCACTAGTTGGTCCAACAAAATGATGACCTCTAGATGACCTTAAAGTGAAGGGACATTCACTTCACTAACTGAAGGGATAATTGACACCCTAATTACTTTACTTAGATAATAAGTTGTTCATTCACTTCCAGAAAACAAATTCCTGTTAACATACGTTTATCAGAAAGTAGCGCAGATCTTTTCTTCCTCCAGTATTTAGTTTGTTTACTCTTATTACAGCCTCCTCATTTCAGGAGACTTACTTTCAGCTTTTCAAAGAAATCAACTGGGATATTTTTACACACCTACAAAGTTCAGTCTTAGAGGTTGGTTACATGTGCTCTTTCTCATGAACGTAAATAGTACCCAGCACATTCAATAATGTAGAGGTCTGGACTCTGGGGTGGTCGGTCCGTTGTTCTGAGAACATCAGCAGCTTGTTTGTTTGTCTCTTTCAGCCAGAAAGACACGAAAGGCAATAGTGATGGAAAACGATATTTAATCTTCTATATGGTGTACAATTTGAAGGATGCCAATTTTTTTAAAAAATGAAAAGTGAAAGTGGCAAAACATGAGCGTAAGTCGAATCCTTTTAAAGACAGGTGGCAGGATGCGACTGGCCAGAGTAATGAATGAATGAGTGGCGTAGCATCGGAGTCTTGCTGGCAGAACTTGCGCTAAAGCTTTCTCAGTGAGGAGCTTCTTAAGCAGGTACACATCCTTTCAGACCTCCTTAGCGCTGAGTTGTCTTCTCACAGTGGAAGGATGGACGGAATGGCCTGTGGATGTTGTCAGATCTGAAGAAAGAGTGGAGCTTGATTTGCTCCTCTAACTCAAAGATGGAAGTGTTGTTAGTGTTGTTGCTTTCTAGTGTTGCTAGTTTTGGTTGGTCTACCAGGTCCTTGCTGGGTTCTGACTGGGCACAGCAGTCTATCAAATAAAAGGATCCGGCCTCAGCGCTGTTCCTAGCTACCATGGTAGCTGTTATGGCCTCAAACATCTGGGCACTCCAGGCTCCTATGCTAGAATGATGTTTGTAGACTTCAGCTCTGCTGTTAATACAGCTGTGCCGGAGCGGCTCCATGGCAAACTTCTACAGCTGAAAATGGACGCCCCAGCCGCCCACATCCGCCAGGGGATTGTGAACTTTCTGTCAGACAGCAGTGCATTTGTGCAGCTGGGACTTTATCTGTCAGAATACCAATTCATCAGCTCTGGGGCACCTCAGGGTGCACGCTCTCACCTCTCATCTGGTCCTTGTATACCAGCGAGTGCACTTCCAGCTAGCCACCAGCCGCTAATAGCAGACCAATCAACAAATGATTCTCCACTTTGTACAGCATGTAGGCTGTATGTTTGTATGTGCATTGGGTGTTTGGGTCATTTTGTATTCCCCATTACAATTCCCCATTGTATAACCCATTCTGTATGTATTTGTGCTGGCCTGCCAAGCTGAATTCCACTGTACTTTGTACATTTAGTGATTTAAATTCAGATGAAAATGTCAAGAGGTACTGTAATTTCAGTCTCTGGGCTTTTACAGTTTGGCCAAAAGTGCAAACGAAAGGCTAATTTCACCTGACCAGTGGACGAACGCATATTAAACATAATTACAGTGGTTAACAAGAGGATTCAATTATGTCTGTTGTGTTTCATTTTGCCACACATCCAGATTTGGACTCCTTTAAATCAAGTGATGGCTTAAAAATTGCATATCTGACATGTGGCCTTTGGATGTTACTGTTATCTACTGTTTAGTGCCAGTCAAAAGTTTAGACACCTAACTAAATGGATGTTGCTGGTGATTTTAAAGACTCTACAGGCTTACACTTAACATCTCCAACTGATGAGAGTCTGAAACAGTACATATCCTGATATACCACATATACTCTTGATGTACCACAGTATGATATTCCTCCATATCTCCACCTCTAATATATATTTAGTAGTGTAAAAACTTTGATCTCTTTTTCTGCTCAGTGTAAAAGCTCTAGTTCTCCTTTCAGTTTAGTGAATATACATGATGGACCGACCAATAGAATTGCTCCAAACCTGCTTAGAAATAAACCTTGTTCTATCAGCCTCCACTGCAGGTTAAGAGAGCTGTCTCATCCTCCTGTAAAGTTCCATTTTGGAGGTTTTTAAGGTGGACTGCGTAATTCCATGAGTGCATAATTCCATTAAGTTAGAAAAGTGCATTTCCTGATGGAAACACAGTTTGGCAATGCAGCTTAAATGGTTCTCACTTCCTGCAATGCTGCGGTTGCTATGGGAGGAATGAAGGATGAGTACATGACACAAAGAGGAGTGTGGGTCAGTATGTCTGTGGATTAAAGTTTGGGGATCTGCCCTGAGTGAGTACATGCAATTTGGTGTCTGCAGGTTAAAGGAAACGTTAGGCTTTGAGTGGGACCGAAAATGAATGGGACTCTATAAGGGGGAAAGAGGGATGGGAAAAATAGACAAACAGACAAGTGGGGGTCAAACCAACACTGAATTTGTGCTCGGGGGTCTACCCTGAGATGGTGTATTAGAAACACTGACTGTCTGTCATGCAGAAGTACAGTAGATGGGCATGCACTTTTCCATCCCATTCATTCTTATTAGGAAAAAAATTCAGTTGCTATGCGGAAAACATGCATCCGGTCAAAAAGCTGTATACAAGCACACTATTCCCAAATCAAAATCCGAACATTTTGGTGTGGGAATGGTGTCGAGAGCTGCAGGACTATTTAGCGGACAAAAAATATGTACCAAGGAGAAGAAGAGAAAGAAGCAATTACTGATAAGGAAAACCTTTTATGAGTAGCCGTGTTGAGTTGACTAGTCCTGTATATGAAATGATTTTTGTTTAATTGCACAGCCAAAATAACCGACTGCATAAAAACATTAATATAATTAATCTGCTCTTGGCTTCTCAAATCTCACATCCAAAAACATTATTGCTTGCTGCAAAGTCAAGTTTAGAATCCACATCCAAAGGGAATTTCTCTGCTTATCAGTGAGAAATAATTACTATCAGCACTTTTTTCATCATGTTGATGAACCCATTGTTGTAGACTCATTTGTTCCCCCGTCCTGTTCCGTACGCAATTATGAGAGTAAAGAGCATTGGAATCTCAGTGTCTATAGCATGGATACACTGGTTTATACACAGTAAGCTTTTGGGTGACGTCCTGAGCATGGGCGCTGTGGAAAATGGCCGGTCTGTCTCTTCCTATCCCTCACCCTGTTATTACCAGGTCAGGTAGTGTCCTCCTTTCCAGTTCCCTGTACTTTGAACTTGCGAACTGAAAGAGCCTTAATAAAAAAGCTCAACAGAGAACAAAAGGCTGTTGCTTTATGATTATGATATGAGTTTTCTTTTGACACTGACATGAAAGTATCTTTCACCTGAAAAAACCTGCTGCTCAAACAAACTTGAAAAAAATCAAAAAAACGAAATGAACACAAACTCTTATTAGGGCAAACAAGGCCACACAAATAGGATTTGCACTGTGACTGTGATATCAGATAAGGAGTTTATTGACTCGGCTTACAGGATCAGAACATGGCCCTCTCTGTTTGCACATTAAGTGGCAGATTTGCTAAAGCTATTAGCAGCTTACAGTAAAACCGCCAGCGTGGGGAAGTCCACACGCATTATATGTGCATGGACCGTAACACATACACTTACTGGTGGTGCGTTCGGTAGGCTTACTGCACTTACTGTGGTGTTGGCAATAGGTTTACTCTGAGATAAGGAAAGTATGGAGAAGTATGCAGACTCCACTTTACCTACTTCATCCAGCTACCCCATCTGGCACCCAACAGCAACAGATGTTAATACCTGGTTTAATGTACATTACCAGTCAAAAGATTAGACACACCCCAGTAAATGGATGTTGTTGGTGATCTTAAAGACTCTACTGGCTTACACTTAACCGTTCCAACTGATGAGATGTCTGACAAAATAATACATGCAGCATATGCCTATAGCGGTACCCATATATGCAACCATTGTGGTGATACCTGATGATGATCCTCATATAACTTGCTGTGATACTGTAGAAAAATCACAGACCACCTAAAAAGGGTTGCCAGGTATTGGACAACCAAATATTTGTGCCCTGGGATTGCTTGTTGGGTGTTCTCATTAGTATGGGTATAATATTGATGTTTTGTCTCAATCTGAAAAAATATGCACTTACAGCAGGACCCATTTTTAGTCGCCGCCCAAAGAAAAACTTTCCATCTTTGTCGATTTTTACTTTTATTCATCATTTGAGCACAGCGGCTGCCATTAACATTATCCATGAATTTCATGATGAATGGACCAACAGAAATGACCCAAAATCGCTCGAAAAAAAAGCCTACTTTCATTGACTTCCATTAGAATTAATGGTATCTCCTAAAGTTATCTTTTTGGAGATACTTGTTTGTCTTTGGACAGCAATGACATTGTGGTCTACCATTATGGTGATGCATGATCCTCATGTAACTTGCTGAAATAGCCAGGGTAGCCAGATATTGGACAACCAAATATTTGTGGCCTGGGGCCGATAACTTGGTGATGATCTGGGCCTAAATGTGGCACTCTGAGCCTGGGATTGTCATGCCCAATGCCAAGTGTCAGCTAGAAGGGTATAAAGCCTCTCAGCACTGGATTGTGGAGCAGTGGAACTGAATTCTCTGGAGTGATGGAGCCTCAACCAATGACTATGCAATGCAAAACTAAACATTCAACATCAGAACCTGACCTCACTGATGCACTTGTGGCTGGATGCAATCAAATGCTTACAGCAATGTTCTCACATCTACTAAACCCTTGATTGTGGAATAAAATACAAAACAGATGAGCTGGTGTCTTCATACTTCTGTATTGTGGATCTTATGGACAGCTGATGTAATAGCCCCTCTACGTGTGATAAATATCCTGATATATATATATATATATATATATATGCCATATCGTCACCTCTAATATATATTTTTATCTTATTTTCTGCACAGTTTAAAAGCTCTAGTTCCCCTTTCAGTTTGGTGAAAGTCTGTGATGGACAGAGTAATAGAATTGGCCCAAAACTGCTTAGAAAAAAAAACCTTGTTATAGGAACCTCCACTGTAGGTTAAGAAAGCTGTTTTATCCTCCTGTAAAGTTCCATTTTGTTGGTGTTTAAGGTGGATTGTTTGACATCTGTACTTTTATGAGTAGCCCTGTCTAAACTTCTGACTGGTTCTGTAGGTTGTGACATTGGGTTGCCATAATTCAGTGTCAGAAACAAGGTCTAATACCAGCATCCATTTGAAGTTTTGTTGGTTTAAAGTTATAGCTTTAAGTAGCCAAAGTCCAACATGTTCCAGACATTACCTGCCAATGTCATAACACATGTATGAACGTCTCAAAAATCTCCACCATTTTCAGTCACTTAAAACTACTTTTAGGCAAAAAACACAGAAATATATGAGCTTTATTCGCCTTTGCAAGCTATTTGGAACCGGTCATGTTCAGCAGGGTGATGGTGTTTTCGTATCAGATTAAATTTGTTGTTGTGAATGTTTTTTGTGGTTGCTCCTCCACAGCAAGTCGTGACTCAGGTGGTAGAGCAGGTTGTCCTCTAATCACAGGGTTTTCAGTCCCCGACTATTCCTGTCCACACCTTTACCAAGTGCCCTTGAGCAAGAAACCCAAATGCTGCCCGGGTGCTACTGTTGCCCACTCCTCCTGGCTAACACTGGAGCCTGAAGCTGCTTTTGACAGATTTTGATTTGATCTTCAAAGTGTGCCTGAAGTGGGTTTTGACATTTTGATATGAACTCTGTTTTCATTTGCAGTTCAACAACAGTCCAATGTTACAGTCTGACAACTTTCTGAAGTAAAATTGACATCTGGTCTCTGCTGGGTCCAGAGAAAACTTAACTCATGTGAACATGTGATTTTTCTAAGTAGGTTAGTCTTGCTCCTGCATGCATACAGAAGATGTATACAATCATGTATACAAAACATGTACAAAAATACACTTGTTGGAAGGAAGGGAGATAAAGAACAATAAATGATGATAAATTTAGACTGATATGATCAATATTTATTGAGCTACACATACAGAAGTAGTGTCTCTCAGTATGGTGTCTGGTTGCCGTGTTTGCTAACGCAACATGCCAGACGTCTTGGCATGGAGTTGTAGAGGATCCTAATGGTGTCCTGTGATAATCCATCCCATGCAGCTTGAATATTCCCACACAGTTCCTGCAGATGGTGCAGTAGGGGTGGAGGTGGAGTAACACCAGGCCTTCTGGACTTGTGACGCGTTACAACAATCCACTCATTTGGTGCTGACCACGTTGCCTCCACACACGGATTCGTTGGTCGTCTCCACCAAGACAAAAGCGGGACTCGTTACTGAAGATGACCCACTTTCGTTCTGAGTCACTCCGTGACAGTCTGGCACGACACCATTGCAGTCTTTGGTGACATTGACGTGGTGTTAAGGACAGTCGTCGTAACGGTCTGTGTGCATGTAGTCCTGCGTCGTGCAGCAGTCTGTCAATAGTGCTAGCACTAACAGGATGACTCATGGAGGACATCACTGCTCACTGGATGTCTGCAATCGTGGCTGATGGGTCAGTCAGGTACAGTGATAAGGCCCGTCCTTGCTTACGTCACATGCGTAGCCGAGCCTGAAACTTGAATCAATTGATTCCTTCTGGGTGCAGCTATTTGTGCAGCTGTCCTATTGACGATGAATGTACATACCATGAACAGTTTTCACACTAATTGGCTGATCTATTTTTTTCATTTGGTCTGAACTGGACCGCCCTAATCTTGATGGTGCTTGATAGTGCATACATAAGCAGTACCCTCACCAATCACAAGGCCGACCCACACAACTTCAACCGTGTTCCACTACAGTCTCTGTGTGTGTGTAAGTCAGAGAAACGTACTGAGAGAAAGACAGCAACCAAGACAAAGCTAAGCCAGCAAGCATAACTGAGCTATTAAGCCAGCTCATATGTTTGCCTATTGTCATCCAGTTTGTTTGTTTGTCCATCCATTCACTCATCCGTTTGTCATCCATCTGCCTGTTTTTTGTTAATTCTTCTGTCCATTTGTTTAGCTGGTCGTGCCAGCATTCTGTGTATGCACATCCAGTGGTAAATTGAATAAGAACCTTACCTATGGACAATATGTCTGTCGGAACAATGGAGTACATGAAATGCTACAAAGTCTGTTTCACTCATTTCCCACCACTCAGGCTGCTGTGTTTAGTCTGAGAAGAGCTTTACCCCATGTTTTATTATAAGCCCACCAGACAGAAAAGATGTAGCATGGAATACCTCGACAGGCCCGAATAACAGCTGTGACTGGATTTGGCATGTACTGGACAGGTTTCTGGATGTAGGCCACATCAATGTTCAGACACTCTTACATCAAAGAATTGTGCAGTTCGGCCAGATTTGGTGGATGTCAGGAGAATGTCCTGTAGACTGGGATTTTAGCCACTGCTGGTAGACCCGTATGACCGTATGCCTCCATACACCTGCAGATTCAGCTACTTCCTTCACACTATGGTCTTTGGTACGCCCAAATACAATCACTCCTTTTAGCCAATCATTAACATCTGCTTTGGAGCCATTTTCCACACATAGAACGAGACATTCACTGCACTGTAGCACCTCTTCTCAGTCTATGGATCCTGTCACTCACACCCCGCAGGTATATATAGCCCCATCATCCTTGCGCAGCACCATCTGCAGGAGCCTGAAGTTACTACTACCTTAAACAGGCAAAGTGGCTCAAATTTTCTCCAGTGAGCTTACATCCAGCATATACTGTGCCTGATTTTTTGTGCTATGCAGACATTTTAATGGGGTGACCACACATCCTCTTTCTCCAGGACATAACCTCTTTTTGGGACCTAAAAAAGTTACCCTCTTACCCCCAGTGTCCCATTTGTTGAAAGCCAAAATATGGTTAACCTCATTTTAATATTTCACATACTGTATTTCACACACAGCTTGTACAATGTCCACAGAAAGGACCAGGCCCAGATCATTCTACAGACATGTGCCCTAGGGCCAGAGGCACAAGGGGACACCTGCAAGCAATTATGAGAAAATCTATACTTGTTTTGACTTGCTGTGGGGGCATTACTAGCAGCACAGCAGAGGTAAATGACCTGAATTGTCATTGTGTTGGAGCCGATCACAATAATGGTGCTTTCCATGTCTTTTCCAAAGGTCCTCTTCTTTTACTCCTCTAACCACTGCTTGGCAACTGTTTGCTGTTTTTTTCCGTCTTTGTCCATTTCTACTCTCTGAATGCATCTAGCGTTCATTGAGGCAAATGTTTTGCTTTCTGAAATGTGGGATTGCTTGTTGGGTGATCTCGTTAATAGGGGCATAAGATTGCTGTTTTGTGTCGATTGGAAAAAATATATATCGCCGCCCGAAGAAAAACATGTATCGCAATTTTTGTCTATTTTTACTTTTATGCATCATTTGAACCCAGCAGCTGCCATTTACATATGTACGAGTCAACCTAAAATCAAAATCTATCAATCTTTCTACATGCACTGTAAATTGCCTTTCGTTGGTTAATGCACATGCTCTATTCCTGTCATTTGTTACAAGCAAATTAATTTGTTTTGTTCAACCTGAAAAAGGACTCTGAACGTACCATTCTTTCAATCAAAGTAAGTTTTTGAGTTGAGTTAAACTAGTAATTAGAAGTCATTTTTTAGGCCGTGTGGTTAGTTCATGCCACAGGTGAAATTCAGCATGATTCATCATATAATTCTTAAAGACAAAGTGTTGCGGGAATCCACCTGCCTCCTCTTCACTGGCCTCATCAGGACCAGGGTCGGGCGCCCCTGGTCTACAATACCAGACTATACCAGAATGTGATGCAGTTTCTCACTGAAGCAAACCAGTCATAGAGAAGCACATATTACTATGCTCCCTTTACTGCAAGGTGTTGCCATATGGCAACAAAGGCTTTTGCCACATTAACTTTAAAGTCTTTTTTCACCGAAAACATTTAAACACAATCTGTGAGAAGTTTTATTTTACCTTTAATTAATGTTAGCAGTTTATCTGTAATGGTTTTTGTGCAAAACACTAAAACATAATTGTTGCCATATGGCAACGATGTTCAGTAATGAAGCTGAAATCCATGGGAGTAAAAAAAAAAAAGACTGGGCACTGCTATATTAGCATCATTTTTGTACATTACAACTTAATGAGTTTATTAATATTATTACTTCCATATTGTTTCAAATATTTTGGAAACATTTGGCAGACATGCACATATTAGTTTAATGCCTGGGTTATGAATATGTCATAAGGCCGTATATTGGTTTAATCTCATTGCATGCCCTGCAGATTGCAATTTCATTGTCCCCTGACGTTGCCATATGGCAACAAAATGAAAAGCACCCCTCCCCTGTTTTTCTATTTAATGGAGCATTTCGATTCATTTTGCCATTTACATTTTCATAATTCACGCGGTAAACGGCTAAAAACTGATTTTCCTATTGTAGCTTAGACACTGTAAGTGAGCACAGACACCTCTCAGAAGCTTTCGTAACTGTACAGTATGCCACAGTTTTGTAGGTACATGTTAATCAGATACTCACTATGCCATTTTCCTACCTTTCAGTCCGATTTACATAAAGAGCCAGGATGTGTAAAAGCATTTCGGGGTTAAAGATGAACCTGTTCAGCATATACTAAAATACCTACCGCTTTATTGAACTCAGTCATATGGAACAAAACTCCAGCATTGAAAAATAGTATCTCCCACAGCAGTTATCCTGAGGAAAGCTGGAGGAATGAGCAGATTGCTGTGTGTGTGATTAGCTTTTCATGACCATTTACAACAGGGGGGAGGGGAAGGTAAGGGAAGGTGGTGGCATATATGGATAAGATTACACACAGATCAAGAAAGCTAGATATCCAGAACTTCAAAGCTGCACTCTGTGGGGCAATCCAAAGTTGTAAAATCATCATTTAACAGACATAAATATGCTGACATCAAGTAATTTAGACAATATGTTTACTGTAGTGATGCATACATCTACTTTAGAGCAATCCCAGAGCATATGTATAAATGTACCAGGTGCAGAATTAGAATGAGCAGATTTGAGAGAGTCAGTACAATGCTTTAGTCAAGTCAAGTCAAGGTTCATTTACTGTATGTAGCGCCTTTTACAACAGATGCTGTCATAAAGCAGCCTTACAGAGAATCCGGGTCCAAGCCCCCAGTGGCGAGGAAAAACACCCTTAGAGCCTCAAGAGGAAGAAACCTCGAGAGGAACCAAGACAGGAACCAAAAGGGGAACCCATCCTCCTCAGGTTCACACCGGATAGCAAGACAAGCACAACAGCAATACACAAAGGATCAAAAAATACAATTATATGCAATATTGAATAACTGATAACTCTTATGAGAAACAGACCTAAATGAAACTCACTGTAAAGTGACCAGTGTAAGAAGTTTATCACAGTAAAAACTAGGGATGCACCGATCCGATATTAGGATCGGATATCGGCTCCGATATTAATTATTTCACCTGGATCGGGTATCGGATAATTAGGCCAATCCATTGGGCCGATCCCCAGTCTAATTCGTTTGCAATGTGTGCTATGTCGTCAGTAGCATGTTTGCAGGGTGCCTGTAGATGAACTGTCGCAGCTCAGCGTGGCTCGAACCATGGTTGCAGTGATCACAAACCAGCTCGCTACGAGGTGAGCTATCAGTTCCCCAGGAGAGTGGACTTAATGTGCAGAAAACTTACAAGCGGGGAACAAATAAAATCTGCCAGGAGGAAAAACTGGCATGCTGAACGGAGCAAAACAAAACTATTTCCTCAAGCGAAAAGGAACCTCACAATGAAACCCTCCTAACGCCCGACTCAAAAATAGTTTTTGTTTCTCTGTACTTCAGCTGCGCGAGTGTGCTATGAAGAGGGGGAGACGCAACCTGCCTCGAGAGGCTCAGAAGCTTTGATCCGGCTAGTCACGAGAGACATGTGCACATGGCACCGTGAACTCAAGACTGAGCAACCAAGGGCCGGCACTCTCACGCTTAAGTAGCGTGAGCTGCAGGTGTTAGCGTTTGCCGCTTAATTTCTCATTGGTTGCCCTTTGTTTCCCCCGAGTGGCCGGAGGTGGATCTGCAGGAACCCGAGAACTTCCAGTAGCCTTGACTTACAAAAAGGAACAACAACTTTGAGCGAGCCAGAGAGTGAGCTGTATGAGTGAGCTTAGTAAAGTAGTGTTTGTCAATCCTGGTGCCTTACGTCGCTCCAGCATGGTGAAGTATACGGTTTATTAATTCAAAAATGGTATCGGATCGATATCGGATATTGACAGATATGCAAAGTTTATGTATCGGTGCTGGTATCCGAACTGGAAAAGCTGGATTGGTACATCCCTAGTAAAAACCATGAACGTGGACTGCATAAATGAGAGGTGTTGAGTGTTATGTGACAAATGGAGAAATGTTTAAGGACTCTGTGAAGCAGGAAAAGAAAATATCTGTGACTAAAGAGCAGGATCTGCAGGCGAAGATTCCACATAGCATAAGACAGCACAAAGCTCCATGGTCGCTTAACTGCCACCTGGAGCTACGCCAGAGAAGAACCGCAATTGGTTCCTGGAAGAACTGTTTAATGTATGGTACCTTATATAGACACTTTTGTAAAAGAGTTGTTGCGCAAGTGTGAAGAACCTTTGGAAAGTTTAAAGAACCCACATAATGCATAGGTTCTATCCCAGTAAACTCTTCAGGACTAAGCCCAGAGGTTTATGTTTTATTCCTAGCTGTAAAGAGCTGATACACTTTCCACGAGTGCTTTGTGTCATCTGATTCAAAACAAACTCACCGTTTTGGTAATACCAGTTACTGAACCCAAATGTTATATGCTCAAGAGGAAAATATGATGCAAATGCACATACTAAGCTCACCGGACACAAAATGAGTCACCTTGTGTGATTAAGGTGGTAGTAACCTCAGGCTCCTGCAGAAGGCGTTGCACGAGGATGATGGGGCTATAAATACCTGCGGGGTGTGAGTGACGGGAGTCATAGATTGAGAAGAGGTGGTACAGTGCAGGTCTCATTCCATGTGTGGAAAATGGCTCCAAAGCAGATGTTAATGATAGGCTCAAAGGAGTGACTACATTTGGGTGTGCCAAAGACCATAGTGTGAAGGAAGTAGCTGAATCTGCAAGTGTATGGAAGCGTACGGTCATACGGGTCTACCAGCAGTGGCTAAAATCCCAGTCCACAGGAAATTCTCCTCAGAATTGTGCCAGGGAAGGCATCCACCAAATCTGGCC
>CM067498.1:4375203-4406787 GCA_034552555.1 Semaprochilodus insignis
TAGCACAGTAGAAACCTACCAAAATAACATAGATCTAACTTAAAATGAACTTTCCCTACTTTAATTAGTGGAACATAACCACATAAAGTTGAATATGATTAATACATAAAAATTATCTGTCCAGTCAAAACGGAGTATGAGTACATGTTACTCAAAAGAGCATCTTAAAAGCTACTTAACACAACTGCATGGAACCACTTGGCATGAGATTTTTTATTAAATCCAGTTAAAAAGCACTTAGTCAACTCACTTTAGTGTGACTTAGTTGAATCCGATATGTATGCTTTACTCAATTAAATATCTTAAAAGGTACTTAACACAGTTGTGTGGGACCGGTTGACATAACATTTTTGAGTAAATCCAACATTTCATTTTTTAGAGTGTAGGAGCTGCATGAAAGACTCAAGAAAGGTGTAAATCTTTACTTTGCTGCCGAATGGATGATTAAACTGAGGCATAAGACCCATCACATTTTCCATTGTTGCAGTGCGAGTGCATGTTCCTACAGTTCCTATGGGAACTAAATCAGATGCATTTGGGTGCACATTTTTGAAACGTCTTCAGGTTGCTAGTGCTGGAATGGTCCATAGCCTGCATGTAAGTGAAACTTTATCTTGCGGTTCCACAATTTTGCCGCCTGTTGTCCTGAAGGCTCTGCTCCGAAGTGTTTCCAAACAAGGATTTTTAGAGTCAAGTCAAGGTTTCTTTATTTAGAGCAGCTTTACAGAGAATCCAGGTCCGAGCCCCCAATGAGCAAGCCAAGGTCAACAGTGGTGAGCAAAAACTCCCTCAGAGCAAGAGGAAGAAACCTCGAGTGGAACCAAGCACAAAAGCAAAATAAAAAGAATTTACAACTATACGTGATACTGAATACAGAATAACCAACACATTTTTCGGTTTAGGTTTAGATTGCTTGGAGTGGAAATTATGTGATAGGGTTAAGTTGTGAACTCTCTGCCGTCATTACCACATGGCTGTTGCTGAATTCTAAGCTCATTTAAGTTGGAACTACATTTCATTTTAAACCATGAAAGTGCCATTGGATGACTCCTGTCTGCCATGCAATCCATTCAATTCAATGTAGTGGCCCAGGCCTATGCAAGAACTCACAAGGCAGGCAGCCACGTCAATGCTGCTTTCGCCACAATCAAATATTACTTGCACAATCAAATGTCCGTCTCTTTTCCCATTCAGTTATATAACTGAATGTATAACATTTATTGATTGCCTTAGTAATATCAGGTAGAAGCATGTTATGCAACATATTATGCATATGCGACCTGCCCAGGGTGAGGGGGGTATATGCGTTGCATGGGCACAAGAAGTCGGGGAGGTCAGTGATTGTGAGGTTCTCCCTTCACAGCGCCCTTGACAAGAAAAGCATTAGTTTTGAAATTCTTGACAGATCTGCTACTGTTTGTCCATCAGAACTGCCTCATGAAAGACAAGTAGCTTGACAGGGTCAAAGCCCAGATGAGACCGCTGTCCTCAAGTGCAAACTGTGTAATTAAAACTGTCAAACCTGACCCGGTTATAAAGACACCTTATCCTGAAATATATTGCTTAGCTGATGGACAAATGTGAAATAACTTTCAGCTTTGCTCAGAACTTTGCCGCAGGGCAGGGCAACCCTGACAGCATGAAGGAACATATTCTCTCAGAAACATTCTGGCTGGTCTGAGTGAATGCTTTTGAGTGAGAGGTTCAATGCAGGAATAGTTGCATGCAAAAGCTTGGGTACACCTGACCAAATTATGGTTGAGGTAAATAGAAGTAACATGAGCTCTGCAGCAAACTATTAAAAATACTCATCACTGTATGGCAAATGCTAATTCACAGTATATTATATTAATTTGCAGAAATTTGCAGTTGTAAAGTGTCAGAACTCCGTTACTGTATTAGCCCTGTAAGGACTACTTAAGTAGGTCAAGAATTGTCAGTAGGACTTGTTATCTAATGACATTTCCATGGCGTAGAAACTCTTTAAAACTTCTGCTAACACTCAACAACCATGGGTTCCTGCAAGCAACTGCCTGTTGATCTGAAGCTAATTGATGCCTACAAAGCCAAGGATTTATACAAATCTTCCAGACCTTATCAAAGGTATCCAAGGTCTTCAAGCTTGCAGCCCCTCCCCCCTTATTGTCATTAAGAAGTGGCAGATAAGAGGAATTATGGAAGTCAAGGTGAGATCTAGAAGACACAGCTGCTCGCATGCTGGCCAGAAAGGCAAAGCAAAACCCCCATGTGAAGGCAAAGAGTGTGCAAGAAGGTCTAGCTAGCACAGGAGGAGTGGTGGACCATACAACGGTGTAGCATTGCTTGCACAATCATGATGTGTATGGAAGTGTTATCAGGCCTCATCACAGAAGAAACATCTAAAGTACTTCTAGATAAGCCAGTGTGGCAGACAGTGGCGCTGGAAAATTGCACAAGTAGATGGAAAAATGGCTTCCAGAAATTATCAGCAAATTCTAGAAGCACATGTGACAGTAAGTCAAGAAGCTGAGTACCTAAATGACTGAAACATACCTAATAGTGTGTAATACCTCCATGAGCAGGAATAACCGCTGTGACTGGATTTGGCATGGACTGGTCAAGTTTCTGGATGTAGGCCACGTCAATGTTCAGACACTCTTGCATCAAGGAATTGTACAGTTGGGCCAGATTTGGTGGATGCCTTCCCTGGCACAATTCTGAGGAGAATTTCCTGTAGACTGGGATTTTAGCCACTGCTGGTAGACCCGTATGACCGTACGCTTCCATACACCTGCAGATTCAGCTACTTCCTTCACACTATGGTCTTTGGCACGCCCAAATGCAGTCACTCCTTTTAGCCAATCATTAACATCTGCTTTGGAGCCATTTACCCCACATGGAACGAGACATTCACTGCACTGTACCACCTCTTCTCAATCTATGAATGAAGTCACACACCCCGCAGGTATTTATAGCCCGATCATCCTCGTACAGCGCCATCTGCAGGAGCCTGAAGTTACTACCTCCTTAAGGATGCAAGGTGACTCATTTTTTGTCCGGTGAGGTTACATTCTTTCATTCTTTATATCTTTTTCACATAGTCCATAATACATCCAAACGCTCTGCAGGATTTCGATGAAGGTCTACAACCATGTCAACATCTCAGCTAGTAAGACAGCAGAACTGGAGGGATTCTGTGAATTTCTTGAAGTTAACGAATGCTGCCTTTTGCATCATGCCGTGTCAAGGTGGTTGGCACTGCTTCCATCTATTGACAGAACTGGAATGCCCTGACAAGTTCCATCCAGGGTTTAGGTCAGGAGGAAGTCCTGCAGACACGTTTTAGGGAGAATGCCTGTGATGTATCCGAGACTTATTTTCCATACTTCAGCCATGCTCTGACAATTATTTCCTGACTCTATCGAGGCACTGGAGGTTAAAATCATCCTGCATCACGTCAGTGCATAAGCTATTGACGGATCTGAATGCCAAACTTGAGAAGACTTAGGGATCACTGTTTTGGCTTTGCTGTGAATAGCAGGCTGAGGCAGCATCCTTCTGATCTAGCTAGAAACTGTGAGGCTGTCTTTCATTCTATTCTATGAAAGGTCAAATAAATACTTAAACGGCAGATATGACGCCTCTGAAAGGAGCTTTCACAGCCAAGTATTTGAACTGAGCCTGGCAAGTCCTGTGCCGTTTGAAGAGTTTTCTGAAGCTGTTAAAGCCTATCATCTCCAAGACCTTGTAGACATGGATGGACACAAAGGATGTCATTATGGCCACGATTCTCCGTTCTCCAGAAACACTGCACAGCAGAACTGCAGCAGTGAGAAGCAGCATCTCAAGTTGTTCACCAAGGCTGAGGTGCCCCTTAAGAACCTCAAGAGTGTGAGTGCCTATATAGTGTCCACTCCATGCAGCAATGCTCAGGCTTTTTCAATGATGTGCACAGCATGGAGAAATGAGAGAAATCATCCTGAAGTACATGGTGTGAAGACAGAACATCAGATACCACACATTTCTGCCCATCAGTCTGCTCTTAGAGGCAGCAAGGAAAGGGCTTAGGTATTGCAAGTAGGCACTTTGAACTAGAACTAGACCAGCATTTATTTCTAGCTCAAATTGCTCTGTTATACAGGTCATGGCTTTCAGTCTGTGTGTTGCAGTATCCCCCTGGTACACACAGCTCTTGAACATCACTTAAAGTCCGTAAGCATGGCTGTGCATGCAAGATGGTTATTTCTGGCTGGCAACAGCAAGTGTTTACAAGCTCAGACATCTGCCAAAGGGAGTAGTGTGTCCATGCCACAATTACTGTTATTTCTGTTCTATTAAGTTAGACAAGTTGTGCCTTAACATTTGTAGAACAATGGTGTTCTTCAAAATATGTCATTTGTCCAGGAAGGTCAAAACTTTTCCACATAATTCCAAGCTCTCCGGACAAAAAATTGGTGTAGTACCTCCACAAGCATGAATAACAGCTAGGATTTGGCATGGACTGGACATGTTTCTGGATGTAGGGCACATTGATGTTCTGCCGCTCTTGCTTCAACTAATTGCACAGTTGGTCCAGATTTGGTGGATGCCTTTTCTGGCACAATTCTGAGGAGAATTTCCTGCAGACTGGGATTTTAGCCACTGCTGGTAGACCCGTATGACCGTACGCCTGTATACACCTGCAGATTCAGCTACTTCCTTCACACTGTGGTCTTTGGCACACCCAAATGCAATCACTCCTTTCAGCCAATCATTAACATCTGCTTTGGAGCCATTTTCCACACATGGAATGAGACATTCACTGCACTGTACCACCTCTTCTCAATCTGTGAATCCAAATAAATAAACAATAACACATTACACTTAGTGAGTTACTTTACACCAACACACTACTTACTGTACACTAACACGTTACGCTTACTGAGTTACTGTACACCAACACACTACTTACAGTACACTAACGCGTCGCGCTTACTGAGCTACTGTCCACCAACACACTACTTACAGTACACTAACGCGTCGCGCTTACTGAGCTACTGTACACCGACACACTACTTACAGTACACTAACGCGTTACACCTACTGAGTTACTGTACACCAACACACTACACTTACTGAGTTACTGTACACCAACACACTACTTACTGTACACCAACACGTTACGCTTACTGAGTTACTGTACACCAACACACTACTTACAGTACACTAACGCGTCGCGCTTACTGAGCTACTGTCCATCAACACACTACTTGCAGTACACTAACGCGTCGCGCTTACTGAGCTACTGCCCACCAACACACTACTTACAGTACACTAACGCGTCGCGCTTACTGAGCTACTGCCCACCAACACACTACTTACAGTACACTAACGCGTCGCGCTTACTGAGTTACAGTCCAACGCTGAGAACAGAGGGGCACTGTACCATTTATACTCAGCATAGTTTTTTTTCTTCAGTCCTTTGTGCTCTGATTAATTGCAGACAGCTAGTAGAAAAGAAAGCTTTGGCAAAGGCCAAGCTTGCAAAATGTACAGCCACTGGAGGAGCACAGAAGAAGGAAAAGAGAAAGGTCAGAGATCTGAGAGGTCACAGCAGGAAAATCACATAGCCCAGCTACTCTAAAGAACTCTTCACACTCTGTGTCTGCTGCAGCCATAACTCCCATTCTCTGTCTCTTTCTGTCCACTGGCATAACAAGTGTACCACAGCTTTTAAAGCTGACCAACTGACCCAGCGTCCAGGCAAAGTAGGAGATCTCAGCAGTAGAAATAATGTAATAAAGGTCTGAAGGTGAAGTGAATGGTCTTATCACTTTTGTCTGATGAGGTTTAGATGTAGGATATTAATAGAATTGTCATTACAACAACATAGCACATGCACTGAGTTATTAGAGGTGTAACTGTTTTTGTACTGTCCAAAGAAAAACAAGTATCTCCAAAATGGTAACTTTACAGCAGAGGGCAAAAAACCCATTTAACTCTAATGTAAGTCAATGGAACCAGACTTTGGGCCAGCCAGTTTTGGGCCACTTCTATTGGGCCATTCCTCACACACAGTGTAAACAGCAACTACGTGTTCAAATGATACGTAAAAGTCAAAATTGACAAAAATTGAGATACATGTTTTTTTTATTGGACAGAAATGATATGCATTGACATAACCTAAAAAATGCAGCAATAGAATTTGAAACTGGTTTGCATGTTTAAGTTGCGTATGTGACAAAATCTTTATTTTTCACCAAAATTTGTCACCAACTCAAATTTTAATGTCTCAAGTTTGCACATATGTTTATATGTTTACATATAACTAAAATATAAAAAAAAAANTCTCAAGTTTGCACATATGTTTATATGTTTACATATAACTAAAATATAAAAAAAAAAAGGCCCTCATCTACAAACTCCAGATAGCCCAGGACACTGCGGCCCATCTCCTCACCTACACCTGCTCATATCACCATACTACACCCGTTCTCCATCTCCACTGGCTTCCTATTAAGCTCCTAACTCACTCTCACTCCTTCTTACTTAACTGATCTCCTCTTTCCTTACAAACCCTCTTGCTCTCTTTGGTCTTCTACAGTTTATACAACTACTCACCATTCCTCCGTCCAACATGGCTCTGCATGGCTCTGGTCTCTCATGGCATTTTCTAATTATTCTAACTATTATTATTATTGACCCCAAAAATAGCCATTCAATGTTGCGTGTGAACATAAGTCAAGTTTCAAAACTTATTGGGTACATCTACCTTGTATCTATTTATTGCCCATTTTATCAGCTCCACTTACCACATAGGCACACAGTGTAATTAATCATTAGTTAATCCAGAGCTCCACTTCAACCAGCTACTCCAGCAAAAATCAGCTTTACTCATTGTGAAATATCGTGAAACTGTTTTCTGAGATGGCTGTTATACTGTGAAAATCATATGCCGTTCCAACTCACACAAACACACCACCACCGCCTCAGTGTCACTGTAGTGACTGAGAATGATCCACCACCCACTTAATACCTGCTCTGTGGTGGGCGTCTTCATAATTGATGAAGGGGGTAAAGGTGGTACAATAAAGCATGCAGAGAAGCAGATGGATTATAGAAATGCAAAGTGCACCTACATGGTAGGTGTAAATTTGATAGTTCGGATTTCCTGTTTTTGTGAATTCATTTACATATATCGGCCTATTCAGCCTACAGCAGTTTATACTGATGTGATGTAAGTGTTTCAGCCCAGATGGAGGCACAAATCAGTTTCATGGTATAAAATTAGACAAACATTACTTTAAAAAAATTAAAGAAAAAGTAGAATATGTGTCCTTTTATGAGAAATTGAGGGAGCTCAAAAAATGAAAACTTTTATTTTATTTATCCTTTTGTTTATTTATTTAATTAGTTTTATTGTCCCCTCTACCTCCGGCCTCCCGAACTCCATTCCCCACAATCCACCACCCAGTGAGGTCACCCTCACATGCCCTCCGACAGCCAATCACAGACTGTTTTCCCGTTCATCCCCTCCCGAATAAATGACCTGTTTGTGCGTACTGAGCGGTTCTCTTGTTTATTCTCGTTGTTTTTTGATCAGTTTTGTGTTTTGTTTTTCGGACTCTTTCTTATCCCTTTGGTTTTGTTTGCTGGTTGGTTTGCTCTCTTGGTTTTGACTTTGGCTTGTACTCTGGTTTTCGACTTTGTCTCTGTCCTTGTGGTTATGTTTGCCCTGTTGCTGCTGTTGAGCCTTAGTGCCACATCTTCCAATAAAACTGGTTTCGCCTTAAGCTCTGTGAGTCTATTATTACATATTTACAAAAGGCAGCTTTTAACATTTAGGTCCATTTTGTCTGCCGCAGTAATTAAAATGTACCTGGATATGGCCAAAAATGTCTGTAAAATGTGGAAGCTGGTCAATAAATGTCTTCATAATAATCAAAAAAGGGGGAAAAAATGGAAACACTTGTCATATTGATAATTGTTATTTTATACCATGTGGACTGCTAAGTACTAAGCTAGTAATATTTATTCAGAATGTAATATTCAATATAAACGCCCAACAAATGTTGTTACTTTGTTTACAAACTTCAACTTTCACTGGGAGTCCCGCCTTATTTTTCCCAGCCCTCCAATCACTGCTTAGCAAGTGCCACTATCTGCAGTTGCTTCATTGAATTAAATGTCCTGTGCCCATGTGACTGGGTTGGCCGGTGAAGGCTGCACCCCTGAGTGAACTACTGCATTACCAGTACAGTCCTGTGTCTACATGTAATCTAATGATGAATGGAAATCAGTTGAAACCATCAGACACTACTGAGGTCGGGACCTTCTCATCGCTAGTTATGACCATGATAGATGTTATTGTATATGGGGCTGATATTTAATTATGATTCTCTGTATTCATGGCTTCATCCTCTTTCATCAGTTCCAGACTGATTTTTAATATGTACACTACATAGAGACAAACTAGGTGTCTTTGATTTCCAGCAGAAGGCGCACAGATATGCATATCTGTCAGAGGTGGAGGCTGGCCTACATTTTGTTCATTTGCATTTAAATGGAACTGGTTTGATGTATGATTATAGATAAGCTGATAAGTGAGTATATTGTTGCTCACTCAGTGTCTCACTGTCTTGTTACTAAACGTTAGATTTAGCAAGCAGCAAGTTTTAGCAGCTTAAAGAACTCACCTTGAAGAGCTCTAGTCCCTGTGATCTCCTGAACCTAAAACCTTAATGTTTACTCATTATGACCACCACGGAGCAGGTATTATGTGGGTGGTGGATCATTCTCAGCACTGCAGTAACACTGACGTGGTGGTGTGTTAGTGTTGTGCTGGCGTGAGTGGATCAGACACAGCAGTGCTGCTGGAGTGTTTAAACACTGTGTCCACTCATTGTCCACTCTATTAGACACTCCTACCTTGCTGCTCCACATTCTAGATGTACAGTCAGAGACGATGGCTCATCTGCTGCTCCACAGTGCAGTGTTGGTCATCCTCTAGTCCTTCATCAGTGCTCACAGGACACTGCCCACAGGATGCCGTCCACGGGACACTACCCACAGGACGCTGTTGGCTGGTGGACTATTCTCAGTCTACAGTGAGGTGTTTAAACACTCCAGCAGCACTGCTGTGTCTGATCCACTCACGCCAGCACAACACACACTAACACATCCCACCACTAAGTCAGTGTCACTGCAGTGCTAAGAATGATCCACCACCCACATAATACCTGCTCCGTGGTGGTCCTGTGGGGGTACTGGCTTTTCAAAAACAGGGTGAAATGGGGATTAACAAAGGATATAGAACAACAGATGGACTACAGTCTGTAATTCTGCGTCTCCCTCTGTAATAGGTCTGTCTTAATAGCCGCAGTGAGATGAGTGAGTTCCTAAAGGATCCAGGCTGTGAATAATACAGCTTAAAGCTGCAAAGCCTTCCACATCATACTGAGGAGATAGACATACATTTCCTATATTCCCAGGGTGTATATGCTTATTGATTTTTTTAGGAAACAACTCTATTAGCAAGGTCAGCGGCACCACAGCTCGCTCGTCCAACATGCAAACTGAATGTAGTGCAACTGAAAAAGTGAAGGAGTGAAAATCTAGACTTGGCCAGTAAACAAAACACAAACAGTAAACACAGGCCTCAATATGATAAGATCAGTGTTCATGACTATGCATATCAACACTATGGCTATTCTGACAAACTAAGGCAGCTATTCTTCCCCACTTCCAGTGTGTCACTGTTAGCTTTGAAGTCCCTGCCTATCTAGTCAACCAGGTGAAGAATCTACCAGTAACTATCTATGACAAGCCCTTTTAACTGGTCTGTGTTGTATATTTGCTGTAATCAGACTACATTCTGTCCGCATACTGAGCAGTTTAGTAGATAAAGAAACTTACCAGCTTTCAGTCTTTCACTCATCTGAAGGCTTGAATGTAGTCACTCTTCATTTTGTAACATCTTTTATGGGTAGCATTTTGTATGAGTAATGTTACACTGGGACACGACGAGGAGACGGGATGCAAGTGCAAGAGTTTAATAACAAACTAACAGGTGAAAAACAAAAACCAGAGACACCAGAAAAACTAAGAAACAAAACACTACAGGGGAACAGGATAACAGAAACCACTAACCGAGACAAAATCGACGGGCATGAAGACAAGAGCAACGGACTGGGAGACAAACGACTGACATGGAGACAAACAACCAGCAGGGAGACAAAACACCAAACAAGAACAAAGGGCACAACAAGGAGTATAAAACAACAAGGGCTAACGAGAGAGACCTGGGAAGGGGCGGAGCTAGAAACAAGGGACAGGTGAGGGGCCTGACAAGAGGGCGGAGACAGGAGGAGCAAAAAAACAAAACAAACAGAAGCACATGGAACAGAACAACAAAGGGCACATGGACATGACAAGACAAACAAAACTGAAAACCGAGAAAAACAGGGGCTAGACCAGACAGGACGTGACAAGTAATCTCTGGTCCTATTAAAAAGCTGTATTATGTTAAAGCAAAAATAGCTCAGAATGCAAACTATAAAGATTCTGTATTAAATGATTTCTGTGTAATGACATTCATGACTGGCAGCTAAAAGTGCACCTAGTGTCTATTATCACTTGATCACTTGACCGACCAGACTATCAGGTGCTGTTTCAGCACCGCTGGTCACAGCAAATGGCCCACTCTTTCCTTGATCTGGCCAATCTTCTCCATGCTGATCCCATATTCCTGCATATCTAGTCTTCCCATCTCCGTGGAGGCCTTTTCCGCTCGCGCGGGGACCAATCGACAACTGCAGGGGTCCACCTGTCATCGGTGAACCTTGCGACTTGTCCTGCCCATCTGAGCTTGCTCTTTTGATACTCTGTGATGATGACATTCTTCACTCCACTTCTCCTTCTGATCTCCTCGTTTCGAATGTCGCAACCACGTACTCCCAGCGTACATCTCTCCATGGCCTTCTGCGCCGTTATGAGCCGCTGCTCCTCCCTCTTCGTCGTTGCCCAGGTCTCACTTGTGTATAATAGTGTCTGTAAGAGTGTCTATTATAGCTGTCATGTATACTGCTGCTGTTTACCCTCCTTGCCCTCAGAGGTCGCCCTCACCTGAATTCTAGTAGGTCTTGTGTCACACCTGTTTGGAATTAGCAGCCATTTTGTGTACTTAAGACTCCAGTTTGCTGAATGTCTTTGTGAAGTCTTGTATTGGAATGGCCTGCAATTCT
Source organism: Semaprochilodus insignis (assembly GCA_034552555.1). NCBI lineage: Eukaryota > Metazoa > Chordata > Actinopteri > Characiformes > Prochilodontidae > Semaprochilodus > Semaprochilodus insignis. Next base: position 4,386,405 of record CM067498.1, read on the forward strand.
GAACATGTAGATTCGCAGACTAGACTGTTTTTCTACTCTGGTTACAATTCAGTGCTTTGGTTTGTGGTTTCTGAGATTTGGACTGTGTCTTTGTAACTTTGATGTTGGTTTTCAGAAGGATCATCTGGTTTAGACCTGGCTTGTTTTTGACCTCAAGGTTTGTCTAATAAATCTGCAATTGGCTCCTAACCCTTGTTGGGGATCCCTGGATGACACTAGTAAGCATAGAGAGTTGGAGCAGTGAGTAGCTAAATGCTTAGTAAGCATGTGTATTGAACAGTAGTGAAATTGTAGCACTGCAAATTAATACATTTAAAAAAAAAGATCAATACATAAAAGTTGGCAGCCCTGTGGTCACACGGAAGCCCGGGGAAAACAGAGATATTTATATTGCTGCCAATGCTTGTTAACAAAGTCCCATTAGGGTAACTGACTTCTTTCCAAATCAGTCCTCTTGCTGGTTGCAGACGTTTGCATGCTGATTGCGTGTATGCTTTTGTTCAGTGCAGCCCAGAGCGGCGCTGCTTGCCATTGTGGAGGCTGGTGTAGGGAAAATAACGGTAATTACAGATGAATCAGACGGAGCTGTAATTAGCTTTTCCCTTTCTTTTTGTTCTCCGCGAGCCAATCCTTCTTTCAGAATTCAAGCATTCAGATTCAGGGGTGTTGATACCTCTGGTGGCAAGGTGATGGGGTTCTTTGCTCGTGCGCTTGTAGGACTGATTGCTTTTAATAAGGCAAGTTGCTGCTGTAATAGCTGATATTAAGTTTTGATGTAGTGTTTATTGTAGGGTATTGTAACAAATGACCCACCACGTTTCCTGAGCACTGGGTGTTGCTGATGTTATTAAATTAGCCGACATTTATTCCTTACTGCTTATCATGACATGGCACAAATGTGAGGCTCTCCACAAAGTAATTAAAGCCCCATTAAAGTTAATTAAGTTAATCTTGTTCTTCTGGGCCACAATATACTACATATTATGAATACCTTCCCAAAGTCGAATAAATATCTGCTGTATTTCATTGTATTTCTCTCCTCTCCATGCAAACTGGGTGCACCTATCTTGGGTAACACTTCTATAAGCATTTTAGAACCAATCACAAGGCTGAGGTTTCTTGCCCCGCCCACACAAGGTAGTTTCAAAGCCAGAGAAACTTGCTAACTCAAGCATAACCAGGAGCTAGCAAGCTAGACCGCCTGAGTGTAGCCGCCTGTCGCCCATTCATTCGTTTTTCCATACAGCCCTCCATTCACTCATTGTTTCCTCCACCCATCTGCCTGCATGTCTATTCGTCTGTTCTTTGGAAGTTTACTTCGTCTATCCGTTCCTCTATCTATTTGTTAGCTTGTCCATCCATCCATCTTTTCTTACACGAGTTTATCATCAAGGTGGTGTCACATAAAAGCTGGATAATGACTGTAGTTCTGTATGAGGGGCGGAGCAGGCGTGGAGTGTTGGACAGAGACCTGTCAATCAAGCTACTCATTAGCCACACCCACACAGGTCTGCTCAACAGTATATCTTATATTCAAGCTTTGCTGGATGTTTAATATAGCACTCATACGCACATTTCTATGACTTTATCTTCTTGTCTGCTGCATAAGCCAAAATGTCTCTCAGAGTTACTGACCCCTCACACCCCATAATGTATTTGACATTTTAATTGGGTTTTTCTGCTTGTCGTTTCCAATATCTGCACCCTTGAGCCAAAAGTTACAGCCCTTGTTTATGGGTGATGTCATGCTTGTCCTGACAGTCGTATTTAACGGCTTCGGAGGAATCCATCTATTTCCCTGCAGCATCTGGAGATTTTTGAAAACTGCCTTAAAGTCATGTCCACCCACGATAACTGGGGTGAGCTCAAGTAAAGTGGGATGAGCAAGTCAAATGCTGCAAGTATGTAACGTGGATGGAGACAAGGAGGCAGGATGCAAGAACAAGTTGTTGGAATGTTTAATGTGATCCAAGATACAGAAACTAAAGAAGTCCACAAGAGCAACAAAACATGAAGGAAGAACATGGAAAAAATACAGATGCTAGAAATAACAGCAGCAAAAAACTACAGAGCTACAGAGGCGTGGCAAAACTCGGCAGGGAGACGAAACACAGAGGAAACACAAGGTGAACAACTAGGGCTACAAATACACAGGACGCTAACCAGCAAACACCAGGGGTTGATGAAAGGGCAAGAGAAAAGCAGGACTCGTCACTGACCTGCTGCCATTCTAGTTACTCCATGACAGTCACAACAATATTGCAGTCTTTGGAGATGTTGACGAGGTGTTAAGGGCAGTCGTCGTAACAGTCTGTGTGCATGTAGTCCTGCATTGTGCAGCCATCTGCCAGTGGTGCTGGCACTAACAGGATGACTCATGGAGGGCATCACTGCTCGCTGAATGTCCACAGTCATGGCTGTTGGGTTACTTGATGCATGTCAGACAATTCTTCGTGTCTCTCTCTCTCTCTCTCTCTCTCTCCCAAATCCTTCATGTTGCTAGTGTGTACTATCTTCTATCCTGCCAAAATAGCATACTTTGGTAATATCCACACGCCCAGTATGGCGCGCAATACGTTGATAAAACCATGCCGCTTCGAGCTCTTCTCTGAGGCGTACTTTGCTTGCAAAGGATGTTCCCAACACAACAGTACGAGTCATGAGTGATAAGACCCATCCTTGCTTACATCCCATGCGTGGCCGAGCATGAAACTTGAATCATTGGCATGTCTCATGATGTCAGACCTACCCACCAAGTTTCATTCCTGTTGGTTGATTCCTTCTGGGTGCAGCTATTGTTTCAATAAGTGTATTTTTATGTAGCTTAGTTAAGAGTCCTGTTTACAGACCCAAAAATATGTCTGCACTTGCATTACATCCAGCCAGACACGTTATTTAATAATAATAATAATTTATCGCTTCTCGTGATATCACGTCATCGTGATATCCTACAGCTTTGCCATTATCGTGCATCCCTGCGTGGGACCATTCTTTTTAGACCTAAGCCTTCATATCCATCAACAGCTGGGTGAAATCTTGTTGCAAATTGACCTGCCATTACTTTCAGCAAAATGGCACCTCAATCACAACAGTCAGGGAAACGGAGGCAAGGACTGAGAGAGAGAGAGAGAGAGAGATTGAGAGAAGAGAGAGAGATTGAGAGAAGAGACAGCATAATAGAAGGACAAAGGCAGAGACAGAACAAAAAGGTGTACAGAATGAAAGCAATGAGGAAGAATATAAAGAGCAGACTAGAAGCCTCAGCTGTGGCTCACCTGCGCATGGACAGTTCTGTAAGTTTACCTCCATGGATGCTTATTAAAATAATAAGAAGCCGGTTCTGTTCATACTTGCTGTTAACTGCAGTCAAATATGATTAAAGATTTTGTGGCTTCATTCAGATTATTGCACACAGCCAGGAGACTATAGCAAGTACATTTCCATAAGCTTAAACAGAGCTTGTGTGGATCTTTAAAAAGCTTTAATAAAGCCTTAAAATATTACATTACTTACATTTTTAATATGGAATATCATAAACTGTCTGAAAATGTCCACCTTCTTCCTCTATGAGGTATACAGCTCTACAGCAGAGATTCCAGAAATGCTGACAAAATCAGAAAGCAGTGATTAGAGAATTATCTTTGTACCTGTATTACATTAAAACAGCACAAAATATAATATTTTTTAATACTGTGAAATTGTATACAAAATAATATTATTAAAAAATTGTGAACTACACTCATCATCAAAAGAATAGTTGCACCCAGGAGGTGATTGCAGTGCTATTGAGAAGGAAGATTACCAGGAACAATAAATGATGATAAATTTAGACTGATATGATCAATATTTATTGAGCTACACATACAGAAGTAGTGTCTCTCAGTATGGCATCCGGCCACCATGTTTGCTCACACAACATGCCAGATGTCTCGGCATGGAGTTGTGGAGGTTCGTAATGGTGTCCTGTGACAATCCATGTCATGCAGCTTTAATATCTTCACACAGTTCCTGCAGATTGTGCGGTAGGGGTGGAGGTGGAGTGACACCGGGTCTTCGGGATGTGTGGCACATGACAACGAACTGTTCATCTTGGTGCTGACCACGGTGCCTCCACACACGGATTCGTTGGTCGTCTCCACCAAGACAAAAGTGGGACTCGATCTGAGTCACTCCATGACAGTCTGGCACGACACCATTGCAGTCTTTGGCGACGTTGACGTGGTGTTAAGGGCTGTTGTGGTAGTGGTCTGTGTAATGGTCTGTCTTTAACAGACATAAACCCATCCAGTTTATGTCTGTTACTCAGTGTTAATGGTGCTCTCACAGATGTGCAGGAAGCCCAGTAATAACCTGTCCTCCAAGAAAATGCAGTATGCGGTATACAGTATTCTGCCCTATTGGTTGTCCTTCATATGAGAACAAGATGACGGGGTGCCCTCTAGGGTGTCCCTTCATGCAGTTAATTAAGATGTGCTCTCTAGAGCATCATTAACACTGGGCACATTCTGGAGCAACACATGCCTTCTAGACACCGTCTTTTTCAGGGACATCCTGGTTCATTTTAACATTCTCAATGTACAACAACATAATTCTGTATAATCTGAGAATTAGGTCATCAGACTGGCCTGGCTGTTATGTAATGTTGGCATTATGAAGTGCACAATATAATAATGAAGGAATGAGCGCATATTCACAATCAATGTCCAAAATCCAAAATCAAGTTCATAACACAAAAATATCCAAATTAATACAGGTGAAACAGACAGGCATGTGCACACATGCATGCAGGATCCATCACTGTCCCTGGAGTTAGCATCATGAATAGCGCTGATAGCGCTCCTGTCTTCCTCTGGATGCACAGCGTTTAAGTGTAAATGTATCCAATGTTTGTAAAGGAAAGCCTGTGGTTGATGAATGCTTCAACTTGAAGTACTCCCTCTTATATCTTGCTGCTTGCAGCATTCCCCCTCTGCAATCACACTCCCTAGTGGGTTTCAACTCAACTGATTCAAATTCGTTGGCTGGGGTTAGTGGTTGAGCTCCTTTGAGAGGATGTATTTCCTCCACCCTTTGACCAGAACACTGTAATAATCAGGCATTCTGCTTCTTTCCCAGTCACACCTTTCCAGGCTTGTTTACCATACTTTCTGCCATGTCTCAGAAATGAATAATAAGATACACGCGGCTTTGCAACAGCAAAACTGTCATGACCTACAGATAGTTCTGGTTTCTAGAACCCTTAATAAGACAGTGGATTAGGAAGGATTTCTATTGGAAAGCCACCAATCACAGTGTGTGTGTTCCAGAATGAAGCTTTAACCAGCATCCAGATAAATAACAATGGCATTATGCACTCATGTATCTATCTATCTATCTATCTATCTATCTATCTATCTATCTGCTGAGTTCTATTTATCGAGTTCTGTCTAACTATCTATCTATCTATCTATTGAGTTCTTTCTATCTATCTAATCTATCTATATATCTATCTAGTTATATCTATCTATCTATCTATCTCTATATATATATATATAAACACACACTTATATGTGTATGTTGAAATACTTTGTTTTGCACTTCTACTCACCATGACCTTTCTTCTCTCTAGGTATGAGCACTGGGTTGGGTTGCCAGGTGGTGCACTTATGCTATATATATCTGTGTATTATTCTCTCTAGGTAGCAGCACTGTCTCTTGTTCGGGCAGTGTCTGAGCTCAGGGTGAGTTTTAGACTCCTAACTTACTTATACTAGCTGGGAAACATTATCCGACAGAACGCTAAGCACGGCTGTAAGTCGCTCTGGATAAGAGCGTCTGCTAAATGCCATAAATGTAAATGTAAATATATATCTAGTTATATCTATCTATCTGTCTGTCTGTCTATCTATCTATCTATCTATCTATCTATCTATCTACCTTCTGAAAAATCTTGTTCAGCTAGTTTTTTATTTAATAGCAGTGATAAATTATAGGCCTATAATGAGGAGCAGAGGGGTTCCTCTGACGTGTGAGTGAAGAGCAGGAGATAGAAAACCTGGAGCAGAGCGATTACAGAAAAGCTTTGCGAGAGGAGCAGAAATGCCTCACGTGCTGTAACCTCCACTACTGCTGGTGCTGCGTGTTGAGCTCTCACTACGAGCGAAAGTCATTTTGCATTTCGCAGTTAACAATATAACACGTGTAAATCACACAACGATTAGCACAAGCTGTATATTTTTTATAAGCATTACACCAGCATTATCATCTTCCAGCTGCATGCGTGGTCCAAATTGTTGGTGATTTAAGAAAACCCAGAATGTTTTTCCTGTTTCTTTCCTATTCCCACATCCGCACACCCCCCCAGCCCTCCACAGCCCACCCTAACCCTCAACAGCCCACCCTAACCCTCAACACTAAACAAAACAAAACAAAAAATAAAGCCATGTGTGAACAGAGATCAGCAATCGAAGTCTGAGCTGAACCCTTGAAGCCTCCAACACTGATGGTAACATCAGATCTCTCAGCATTTACTCTGTCCGCTCTTTACGTTTTGGCGACCTGCTGCCTCTTTACCTCTTCCTACCGTTCTACCAGTTACAGTTGCAGCCTCCCAACAAAAGCAGTTCCCAAAGGAGTCACTGGCAAAGAGACACTAAGGCTGACTTTACATGGTGAAACGTTAATGCAGTTGCATGCCGAGTTGCCCACTAACTTACACGAAGCAGTTCAAAAAGTTGCATGTGCTTACATACACCTAGCCTACTTAAGGTCTTGCTCCTCTAGAGCCACATCATGTTGAGCGAGGAGCATGTGTCTGTCTCCACTTCCGTAGTAATTTTCATCCTCTGGGTCACAAATGAGTCTGAGCTCTGTGTACAGTTTTTGGGGGATGGGGGAGTTGAGTTATGTAGATCATGGTAGCAGCAGGCTAGAAGAATAAACGCTGGCACTAGTAGCTGTTTAAACAGCTGTTATCTTTAGCTGGCTGTTTATGGAAAGGTTTGCTGCAAGAAACATTTGTTGCCATGGCTGAGGAAATGAAAAACTACCCACCTAGAGTCAGTCGGGGAGGGGGGGAGGGGGGGGTCTTCTTTTCAACCACCCGGTAATCCATCTTCTGCTTTACCTTTTCTTTTTGTCCACCGATCCAATGAAAACAGTGATTTGAATGCATGTCATTTGATGCAGCCACACGTTTTGTCTGGCTGTTGCAGGAAACCTGTTCCACGAACCTGTTGCTCGCAGACTGTTGCAGATGAGTTTTAGATTAGTTGCAAGACACTTTACACCAAGTCCATTCAGTTGCATGAAGGTTTCAAGCAGTAATATTTGCATGGAGGTTTCACTGTGCAAAGCCGGCCTAACATTTAACACTATGGGCTTGAAATGACGTGTCACTGTCAACAAGCCTGAGAAACACAAGAACAAGAATAGAACCCAAGAAAATCCGAGATATGGGGTAAGGTTTCATGGACTGTAGTTGGGATTACTTGGATCATGTGAAGCATTTTTCCGTGAGACTGGAAAATGAATACCTTGTACTAGTGTCCGCTATGATGGGCTGGTAACTGATGGGCTGGTAACTGTGGTTGTGCTGGTAAGTGTAATGTGTTAGTGTACTGCAAGTAGTGTGTCGGTGTACGGTAACTCAGTGAGTGTAATGCGTTAGTGTACTGTAAGTAGCGTGTCGGTGTACAGTGACTCAGTGAGTGTAATGCGTTAGTGCACTGTAAGTAGCGTGTCGGTGTACAGTAACTCAGTAAGTGTGATGCGTTAGTGCACTGTAAGTAGCGTGTCGGTGTACAGTAACTCAGTAAGTGTAATGTGTTAGTGTACTGTAAGTAGCGTGTCGGTGTACAGTAACTCAGTAAGTGTAATGCTATTTCTACTGACACTGGAGGAGTATTTTACCTTGGGGGATCTCTACTTCAACTCAACTACATGGTTTGTATACTCCATCCACCACTGAAGGACTTCAGCATTTGTTTACACAGCACAACAACATTCAGACCTTTTAATCGGTACATGTGTAGAATGAGCACGCTGTTGTAATGAAACCCTCATTCTCAAAGTCCTTACAGTCTACAATGCACAGGGGAATAGAACAGCCTAGAACAAACTGTTACTACTGTTCTGTAGTGCTAATGAAACTAATGCAAGGCTGCGGAGCTTCCACTGAGTCATTCCCCATTGTTATGCACAAATCTTCCCAGTATTAATCTGGCTGTTATTTGGATTCTTTTAGTCTCTGCTGATGTCATAGGGTTTCACATGCCTTTCTTAGACCCTTCCATATCTGTGACTCAGACTCTGTGCTACTCTCGTCTGTGCTTGGATCGCATGTACTTCACTGCAAAAATGATATCTCGGCAAGTAAAACTACCTTACATCTAGTTTCTATGTCTTAACATTCTCATTTTTAAATTGTTGTAAGCTTATTTAAGACTGTTTGACTTATTCCCATGCATTCTCAACTTGTTAGAAGTGATTTTAGTAAGCAAACTTCTCACTATATTGAGAGATAATTAAGTTTTTCTGAAGCCCTTTTTTCCTAAAATAAGCAAAATTATCAGCCAATATAGTAGGAAATCTGTTTTTTTTTTAATTCACTTAAAACAACTAATAAAAAGCCTGGAAATCAGGCAGATGCCCTAAAATAAGCTTATGACAACCTCGAAATGAGAAATATAAGATACACTCATCATCAAAGGAACAGTTGCACAAATAGCTGCACCCAGAAGGAATGAAACTTGGTGGGTAGCTTTGACATCATGCAAATGATTACGTTACGCATGTGATATAAGCAAGGACGGGCCTTATCGCTGTACCTGACTGACCCAACAGCCACGATTGCAAACATTCAGCGAGCAGCGATGCCCTCCATGAGTCATCCTGTTAGTGCCAGAACCATTGGCAGACAGCTGCACAATGCAGGACTACATACACACAGACCGTTACGACGACTGACCTTAACAAGTGACATACTGCTTTTATGTGGTTTGGCCTGATGAGTGGATTTGCAAGCAATCAGATTTCAGTCCGATTAACTGGAGACACATTTGACTACAAAGTGTAAATACATGTGGCTAAAGTCTTATTAAGGTTTAATCCAGATACTAGTCACTAGTCAAGGTCTTGTATCCATCTAAGCACCATCCACTCATATTGATGTTTTAAGGAATATTCCACCTCCCAATGCTTTTCACAATAGGTGCCAGCCAGTCAGAGCTATTTTATCCTAGATGAGCCTTAAAGGCACAAAAACAGCCTGATTCACTCTAAGGTATAAAGAGAGGTAAGATAATGATCGTGTCAATTGAATTATGGCCATGTTTGGTAATGTAGGATGTAAAAAAATGTAGCTCTAAAAAAAAAAAAAAANCAGCGAGCAGCGATGCCCTCCATGAGTCATCCTGTTAGTGCCAGAACCATTGGCAGACAGCTGCACAATGTAGGACTACATGTACACAGACCGTTACGGTGATTGTCCTTAACACCACATCAACATCACCAAAGACTGCAATGGTGTCGTGCCAGACTGTCATGGAGTGACTCAGAAAGAGTCCCGCTTTTGTCTTGATGGAGATGACCAACGAATCCGTGTATGGAGGCACCGTGGTCAGCACCAAGATGAACGGTTTGTTGTTGGAAGGCCTGGTGTCACTCCACCTCCACCCTTACCGCAAAATCTGCAGGAACTGTGTGGGAATATTCAAGCTGCATGGGATGGATTATCACAGGACACCATTAGGAAACATGGCTGCCCGACGCCATACTGAGAGACACTACTTCTGTATTTGTAGCTTAATTAATATTTCCCATATCAGTCTAAATTTATTGTTTGTTTTTGGAATGGACAGTTCTGTTCTCAGTATATTGACCACTCTTTCTCTCCTTCTCTCGCTCTCTCCCTCTCTCTCTCTCTCTCTCATAGACGGCTCAGACGGTGCTGCTGGTCGTAGCGGCGTTCCTCTTATGCTGGATGCCCCACCACATCATCGCCATGTGGGTGGAGTTTGGCAGCTTTCCACTGAACGACGCTTCCTTCGCCTTCCGCATCGCATCGCACTGCCTGGCCTACGGCAACTCCTGCGTCAACCCCATCCTGTACGCCTTCCTGTCAGAGAACTTCCGCAAGGCGTGCCGGCAGGTCTTCACCTGCCACCTCTTCTATCCTCCCCCACCCGTGAAGAAGATAGCACGAATCAGGATGGAGAACTTCTCTACCACGCACTCCACCACCAACGTGTGAAGACGAGAAGCCTGAGCGCACGAGCTCCGGCAAGCTGAACCTGAGCCACTGTTTATACTGTTTGAGAACAGCCTTAAATCCGTGTCCCAAACAAAACGGCTAACACAGTCATGCATCAGAGAATGCAGGAAAGCAGCCTGGTACATACACACGGCTGCAAGATGTTAATCCTTCGGCGCTACTGGCATTAGAAGGATGACTATCGTATTATCACTGCCACCTATTCACAGGTAGTCTTAGAGGACTGAAAGCAATTATGCCCTCAAGAAGTCTCAAATTGCTTCATTTTCATTTTGCACATGCTTCGGCCGTGAGTGGCCGGGGGACACTGGAGTCATCTGGAATGAAGTGAGCAAGAAGGGCCTTTGGGGAACAGAAGGTGGACTTGCAAAAAGATGTGGAATTAATTGAATTGAGATTTGAGAGTAAAAGTACAAAGAGAAAAGCCAGCACTTAAGAAGCTCTCAAGGCCCTTACTTCAAACGTTGTTTAAAGCTCTTTAAACCTCAATTGAGGGGGGAAAAAAAAGAACCTTGAAATTATAACAGTGATCGTGTGGTAATTCGTGAATATATTTTTGAGACAATGAATTAATCAACCTCAAAACTATTGCTGTGGATAAAGATGCTGTAAACATTGCTGTAAGTGGGTGTCCAGTGTTGGAGCGAATTTGTGCTAGGCTAGTCTGTGTTTTATGTGCCAGATGTTTTGTTTACAATGGTTAAATATGCATTACATAATATGTATAGCTATTATCATCATCATTATCATAAAAGAGCAGACATGGATACATACAGTCCCACTCATCCTCAAAAGAATAGTTGCACCCAGAAGGAAACAACTGACCAGAATGAATCTTGGTGGGTAGGTTTGACATCATGAGACATGCAGATGATTCAAGTTTCACGCTCCGCTGCGCATGTGACGTAAGCAAGCACAAGCCTTGCAATGCCCTCCGTGAGTCATCCTCTTAGTGCCAGCACCATTGGCAGACGGCGGCACGACGCAGGACTACATGCACACAGACGGTTACAACGACTGCCCTTAATACCACGTCAATGTCACCAAAGACTGTCATAGTGGCATGCCAGACTGTCATGGAGTGACTCAGAATGGAAGCGGGTCATCTTCAGTGACGAGTCCAACCTTTGTTGGTGGAGACGACCTACAAATCCATGTGTGGAGGCAGCGTAGTCCACGCCAAGATGAACGGTTTGTTGTCACATGTCACACGATTGCTTTACTTGCTTTATTCACCTAACTGGGTGGAATGGATGACAGTCGTGAGTCAGATGGGAGCTTACTAATCCAATTTCTTCTGACACCAACAAGAGCCAATCGCACACACAATATTGTTGGCGAGTGAACATTTTAAACAGCTCCTCCCGAAAGAGGACTAATAGGCGTTGGATGGATGCGCTGGATGGAGGACAGGGAGTTGAAAAAACAGACTATCCAGCCTACAACTGGACGTGTGGCCACCCTGACACTACCACAGCATCTGCAGGAACTGTGTGAGAATATTCAAGCTGCATGGGATGGATTATCACAGGACACCATTAGGAACCTCTACAACTCGATGCCGAGATGTCTGGCATGTTGTGTTAGCAAACATGGCAGCCCGGCACCATACTGAGAGACACTACTTCTGTATGTGCAGCTCAGTAAATATTGCCCATATCAGTCTAAATTTATCATCATTTATTGCTCCTGGTGACCTTTATCTTCCTTCCCAACAGCACTTCAATCCCACACCTCCTTCTGGGTGCAACTATTCTTTTGATGGTGAGCTTATTAAACTGATACAACCAGCCCTTTATGAACAAACCCAGGCATATTTATGGATGGCTACACTGTATCTAATCTCCAAATAAATGCTTATGGTAAAAAATGCCACACCAATGTCCTCTTGTCCCTCAAGCTGAAATTCGTGCAAGCGTCTGGGGTCAGGGATGGTGCAGGGAGACTACAGCACACTAATACAAAGCAGGTACCTTCACAAAAAACACTCCAGCTTTACAGCGCACCACCCAGCCCTGGGTATTTCTCCCTTTGATGTGCTAAGGACACAAAGCAGACGAGACAGCGGAGACACTGGCAGGTCATTTTCTTCCTGGCTGAGTCTTTTCAAACGAGGAACCACAAGCAAAGCATAAGCCAATCCCACTGGGGGCTTCTGTCTTTCTTAAAAATGCTCTCCGACATGGCAGCTTTTAACGTCTCCTAAAGCGTCATGAGCAATAAACTGCAGTCCAAAGAAATATTTAATGCTTCTTGACGGATAAATAGTCTTGCATAATGTCATTCATCTTTCTTTTGTGCCCTCTGGCATTATGTAACTCCTTCTTTGTGATGGTGCCCCACCACTGAAAGAAATCCGAGGGGATATTTCTCTCTCTCTCTCTCACACACACACACACACACAAAAAAAAAGAAGGACTGGACCCCTGTCTGCCAAAAGTGAATGCAGACAAGAAATGTCCAGAAATGTCCCTGAAGTTTTATTCTACTGGATGGACAGACTTGGCTATAGGTTATCTGGCTTGCTGAGAAATCCTGCTTTCGGAAATAGTGCCCAGAGAGGCGCTGAGCTTTATAGCCTGGTTTCCCATAAAAAGATGAAGCCTAGTCCTGGATTCTCCATGTGGTCCAGGAAGCTGACCCTAATGTAGTGTCCCAAAGTCCAGGCCACTCTTCAATCAGGTTCATTTCCAGTCAAAACAGCTATTAAGGACAAATGATTGTTGACGAATGATGTTTCAGATATAAGGTCATATAAAAAGGTAATATCCTTTTGTATGAGGTCTGGGAAAGTCAAAGGAAAGCAGCATTTTCCAAAACTGGAAAAAAGTTTTTTTGGACTCAAAAAAAGGATTAAACGATACAGAGAAAAACAGACTCTTAACAGTCATGCATGACCTGGTGGACCACCAAAACTGTCCCCACCAAGTAAACAGTCCTTAAAGATTTCAGTGTGAGAGGAGAACATCAAGCTCCACACTTGGTTCAGATCTGAAAACATCCACAGGTGTTTCTGTCCATTCTGCCACTGTGAGAAGACAACTCCACACTATGGGCTTGTTCACACCTGGCATTAACATGCGCGGACCGGATAATGTTCAGATTCCGCTTGATTGCATGGAAAGCCAGGTGTAAACAGTTGAAGTCAGCCTCAAACTAAGAGCATTCATGTACCCCAAGCTGATGAAAGCGTCCAAACCAAGCTTGCTGACTCTATCAGGGGGAAAGAGTAAACACAAGTAAAACAGGAACGACACGCACGTCAATGTGCTTTTTATGTGGGACAATTAATTAATCAAGACTCAAAACTGTTGATAACTTTGGATAAAGATGCTGTAAACATTGCTGTAAGTGGGTGTACAGTGTTGGAACGAATTTGTGCTACACTAGTCTGTTTCATGTGCCAGATGTTTTGTTTACAATGGTTAAATATGCATTGTATAATATATATAGCTATCATCATCATCATCATCATAAAAAAGCAGACATGGAAACATGCAGTCCTACTCATCGTCAAAAGAACAGATACACAAATAGCTGCACCCAGAAGGAAACAACCGACAGGAATGAAACTTGGTGGGTAGGTTTGACGTTGTGAGACATGCGAATGTTTCAAGTTTCACGCTCGGCCGCGCTTGTGACGTAAGCAAGTATGGGTCTTATCACTGTTCCTGACTGACCCAGCAGCCACAATTGCAGACATTGAGCGAGCAGTGATGCTCTCCAGGAGTCATCCTGTTAGTGCCAGCACGGGGTTCTTTCTGGCATCAACATGCGTTTTTGGGGACCGGACAATGTTCAGATTCCACTTGACTACATGGAAGGCCAGGTGTAAACAGGTGAAGTCAGCCCCAAACCAAGAGCCTTCTTGCACCCCAGGCTGATAGAAGTGTCCTAGCCAAACGTGTTGACCATATTATAACAGGAAAAGAGTAAACACAAGTAAAACAGGAACAGTGTACGTGTTGATGTGCTTTTTATGCACATGAGATCCGAATGGAATCTGGAGAAACTGGGGGCACATTTTAATTCAATTCAACTTTGTCATTATACCAATACAGGGTTGTACAGTATAACAAAACACAGTCAGGCTCCTTCTCCAGTGCACTAATTATATATATATATATATCTATATATATATATAGTACTATGTAAAGACAAATAGACAAATAGACACTATGTGCATAATCAGTAAGACATGTGCAAAGTGTGTAAGGGCCTATCTGTATGTGAAAATTGTGAATACTAGACCTGAAGTTCAGTTAGCATATGCAGGAAAGCAAAATACAACTTAGTGTAAGTGTACATGTAGGAGAGTACCGTGTGTTGAGGTAGCTAAGTGTGCAGTTAAGTATGTGGTTGTAAACAGTGTAAGATATATAAAGTGTACAGTGCAGGTAGGAGAATAGCAGCTCAATGTTCAGGTGAACAGCTAAACAATGAAAAGTGCAAATGGAATCCAGACATGTGCATTTCTTGTCTAATCCTTAGCTAATAAGGTAAATCCAGTTAAGATCAGCTCATTTGGATAAACAGTCTTGTGCCCAAAATACTTCCCAGCGTTTTCTGTTTTGTTGGTTTGTGTTAAGTTTTTTTTTTTCATTTCTACACAGAACTCTATTCTCACCTTAAATGTGGACTTGGATGGATTGGACATGTTTTTGTTGTTGTCACCATGATGGAGTGGTTCAGTATAGTTCAGCCTGGACTGCATGAAAAGCCAGGTGTAAACAGCTCAGCCCCAAACCAAGGGCCGTCATGCAACCCGGGCTGATTAAAGTGTCTAAACCAAGTGAGCATGTTGACTCCTATTAGAACAGGGAACAGGGTAAACACAAGTCAATTGGGATCTCATCTGGACAAACCGGGGCGCATTTCAATGAAAAGTTTATATGGAGTCCAGCCAAAGTTTATCCAGATATGTCCCAGGAAGGAAACAGTTTTTCTCTCTTCCATCCATGACATGTTGCATTGTCTTGCTGGAAGATCCCATCCGCCCCAAGGAAGACAATCAGCATGTATGGGTGTACGTGATCTGCAAAGACGGATTTATACCCAAATCGGTTGAGAGTGCCTTCCACATGGATAAGTGGGCGAAAACGTGACTTCCTTCATGGGGTTTCAAATAATGTAACACAGGACAAAAGAGATTAGCATGAAAGGGACAATGTGCTGTTCTGCTTCTATTTCTGATGCCGAAATATGAATGACTGGTACTTAATGGGTGTTTTGACTGGACATTAAATAAATGAAGGGCGGTCTCAGACTTCTGCACAGCACTGTGTATGTTAAACAGACAACAGGCCTGTTTTAAGCAGAGTGCTATTTCTGGATGAAGTCAGTCAGAGCTCCTCTGCGTTCGCCATTGTTTATACTGCATCAAATCAATGTTTACGAACGGTTCTCTCCTCTGGCCGTCAAAGTCAGGCTCTGGCAGGGTTGATATAGGACTATCTCATGGCAACCCTCCTGTTGTGCTGTGATAATAAACAGTGGGTGGTAGAGTGTGCCCTCGCCCCTCAAGTGTCTCTTCTGCGCGTATGCCGACACATACAGTCTGTCATCGTTTACACTGCAGTGGTGTCTTATAGTGGGGAATTGCAGTTTAAAC
Source organism: Semaprochilodus insignis (assembly GCA_034552555.1). Taxonomy (NCBI): domain Eukaryota; kingdom Metazoa; phylum Chordata; class Actinopteri; order Characiformes; family Prochilodontidae; genus Semaprochilodus; species Semaprochilodus insignis. The sequence continues at coordinate 4,402,268 of CM067498.1, forward strand.
AGGATGTCCACAAAATCCGGTTAAATAGGAACATACCCCGGGCTGGGGTTCTCTTGGGAATAATAAATGCACATAATGCAGTGAACTGAAAGTTCTGTTTGGCTCAAGGAACTCCTGAAGTTCCCCTTCTTGATGTGTGTCTTTCGTCCTACAGTGCCCAGGCCACCGTTAGCCATGTGCAGCATACAAGTCACAGAATACAGAAAGTGCTGTACTAGGACTATTAAGCATCCCGAAAAAGCAAATTTACATCTATGATGAATTCGGTGAAGGAAATATTTAACTGACAATTTGTATGGTGAAAAATGCATATTATGCTGCATTCATCTGTACTCTGTATTATTGTGCCACATCAAGCAAAACCCTTGTGCTGTAAATGGAGTGTTGTTGATAGGCTGACAACTTACAGCTCAGGAAATAAATAAGAGATCAAACCAGTTTCTTCTTAAATCAGCATCTCCACACGTACAGCAGGTTCTTAGTGAGGAACAGAAGGTTCGGTTCTAGCTTTACTGGCAGATACAGTGAGCGTCTGGTTCATAAGAACAAGGTCAAGCAGCAAACACACAGGACAACACAGCTACAGACTGGCAGAGGGCCAAAACCACTCTCTACTGACCGTGATTCGAATGTCACTTAACCACCGTAAGATGACCTCAAGTGTCCTACAGAAAGACTGGCGAGCGGTGGCTGGGGTGAAACGCACAGCGAGGATGGTTCTAAAAACAGGCTTCTGGAGGCGTCATTAGTGATTTTCTAAATAAACAGATCTAAAATACAATATCTGATCTGGAATTTGGGAGACGTGTTTCCAGTAGTGTATAGAATAAACAGAACTGCTCATTTAGGTCCAACACAAACCCAGAAACTGTACAACTAGAGAAACTGATCATTTTGAGGTGGTCTCTTCAATTTTTCCAGAGCTGTACTGTATTGGCTAGAACTATTCTGGCCAGCTAGCGAACAGGTTAAAGGACAGCAAACATGCTTAACAACTACATTGCGATAGGATTCCCTGTAAAAGTCTCAGGAGCGTCACTCGAATGGCTCACATGCTTCAAACATCCAAGTTTTCGGTCAGAAGCAGCATCAAACTCGGGGTGAATCTCAAACACCTCCCTACTCCCTGAACACTGCACTACACAAGCTTTTGAATTTATACCTTGCTACAGACAAACAGTGCTCTATTTGTCAAGTATGAATGTGACTGAATCCCAAATGCTATACTATGTGCTGCCGGAGCCAGTATTTAAATTCCTACGTAGCGCACTATGTAGGGAGCAGCATTTGAGACTCAGCGCCAACCTGAGAAGAGGGGTCCCTCTGACATGGTGGTAGTGTGAGTGGAGCAGACAGAGCAGTGCTGCTGGGGTGTTTAAACACCGTGTCCACTCACTGTCCACTCTATTAGACACTCCTACCTTGCTGGTCCTCCTTGTAGATGTACAGTCAGAGACGATAGCTCATCTGCTGCTCCACAGTGCAGTGTTGGTCATCCTCTAGTCCTTCATCAGTGGTCACAGGACGCTGCCCACAGGATGCTGTTGATATTTTCTGTTTGGTGGATGATTCTCAGTCCAGCAGTGAAACTGACACCAGCACAACACACCACCACCAGTGTCACTACAGTGCTGAGAATGATCCGCCACCCACATAATACCTGCTCTGTGGTGGTCCTGCGGGGGATCTGGTGATGGGGGTGCTAACAAAGCATACAGAGAAACAGATGAACTACAGTCTGTAACTTTAGAACTACAAGGTGCTCCTATACAGTCAGTGGAGCTGGGCAGCCAATCAGAGCAGAGATCAAATCTCTTCGATCAGTCTTAAAGGCACAGTAACACAAACAGCCTGTTTTAGTGTAAGGAATAAAGACAGGCTGGAACATGCCCCTGTAAAATGAATGGTGGCCAAATTGGCAGATACAGTCACACAAATGTTATTAAATGTTATTTAGGCCACAGAAAAAAAAAAGGTAAAATGTGGCATTATTTTTGCATAAGCTGTAAAATGTGCAGAACAGTGTTCTCTGAGGATGTGCTAACTTATTTTCACCTTTTTGGCTACTCAGTTAATATAACTGATATTAATCAATATTAATTGTGCTATTTTCTAGTTTGGACAGGATACAAATGAAACAACTCAAATGCAATGTGCTGCTACGCAAGCACATTGCACACGAAACACTCTTTAAATCGAGGAGTCAAGAACCTTCCAAAGGATGGCTTTTAAAAGAGCCACATGATGATGCTATAAGAATGTGAAGAACCTTTTTCAAGTTTTAAGAACATAAATGTCCTAACGGATAACGGATTTCCTGGAAATCTACAGCCGATCCAGTATTAATCCAGTAAACCTCCAATATGAATTGTGGCGTTCCTGCCTGGGACACCAGAGTTTGGGTAGCATTAAGGTAGATTAAAAGCACCTTTAAAGACATTACTTTAAGGTCGTTTGCAATAACGTGATCCCAATGACACGCAAAACCCAGATGGAGGGGGAGGAGGTGAAAAGCATAATAGACATGATGAAGGCAAGTCTGTGCAAGTTTAGACAATATATAACAAGAGAAAGGTATATACAGAAAGTCATATGTTGGACGTGATGCCTGCTATCGAGGCAGCACATATAAGTGGCTACCTTGTCCTCCAGACTTAGGGCAGTGTTTCTCAACCCTGGTCCTGGAGGCACCCGGCCCTGCTGCCCTGCACATTTTAGGGGTCTCCCTGTTTTAACAAGAGCTGATTACTTGAATCAGCCGAAGAGCTAAAATGTGCAGGGCAGGGTGCCGCCAGGACCAGGGCTGAGACAGACTGGTATAAAGGCATACACTTTTTTTTTGTTAGCACTGTGATTTCACTTAATACCAAGGTGCTCCACATTGACCGTCATTTGGCTTTCTATTATAGTCCTTTGAATTAACCTAGCAACACTCCGCCCCTCACAACCACAGCATGGTCTTATTCCCCAGTTTTCCTATTTCATTTTAACTGGCACAGCAAAGAACACCACCTTTTGGCATTCGACAAAAGCTCCTCATGGTGTCTTGGATCGATATGAGCAACCAAACATGGCGCAAAACATTTTGAGAGCCGGTGGCTGAGCTCCCTATGTAGACAATCACTTCCTGCCCTCTATGAGCTGTCTGCATCACAGCAAAGCACTGACAACCCCTTAAACAGACCATCAACATTCGCACCAAATCTCATGATGAACGGACCAACAGAAACAGCCTAAAACTGCTTGGAAACAAGTCTGGTTCCGTTGACTTACATTCAAGTTAAGTGAGGTTTTTGCCCTCTCCTGTAAAGTTACTACTATGGAGAAACTTGTTTTGTCTTTAGAGAGCGACGATATGAAAATGATGCAGCTGCAATAAAGTTTGAATTCACCGTTTCTGTAATGTCACAGGAACCAAGTCATTTACATATATCCATATATTCAGCCTACAGCAGTTTAGCCCTGCCCACTCATACTGAAGTCATAAACACTGGTATACAGGAACACACTTTTTTGGTTAGCAGTTTGATCTAACATAGAACCAATGTGCTCCACATTGACCGTCATGTGGCTTTCTATTAAAGTCCTATGAATTAACCTAGTGACCAAACATTCAAGGCTGCAACGTCACTCGATGTTAAAGTGGTTGTTTACACAACACAGGTTTTAAATCTATCGCCAATGTGCACCCACAGATGAACAGTGGGAAACGCAACACTCCGCCCCTCACAACCACAGCATGGTCTTATTCCCGTTTTCCTATTCCACTTTAACTGGCACAGCAATTACATTCAGGCACCTGCTGCACCATTTAAGCTGGAACATGAATGGTGGCAAATAAGAAGGTGACTTCAGATTTATCTGTGGCTGTGCACACGCAGTAAATGTAAAACAAAAGCCACAAGCAACACCACTAAACTCAAACAAGAAGCTGGTGAACAGGAAGCTGACTTGAGGTTCACAAAGCCTTTTCTGCCTGTATTTGTTAATCGAATTGCCCCTCGTGAACAACAGCTTTTGGTATTCGACAACAGCTCCTCATGGTTTCTTGGATCGATATGAGGAACCATAACTGGCACATTTTGAGAGCCTGTGGCTGAGCTCCCTAGGTAGAAAATCACTTCCTGCCCTCCATCAGCTGTCTGCATCACGGCAAAGCATATTCAACCTTAAACCATCAAGTGTTCTACTGTCAATGCATAGTCAGCCCCTTAAACAAACCATCAACATTCACACCAAATCTCATGATGAACGGACCAACAGAAACGGCCCAAAACTGCTTGGAAACAAGTCTGGTTCCGTTGACTTACATTCAAGTTAAATGAGGTTTCTGCTCTCTCCTGTAAAGTTACTACTTTGGAGAAACTTGTTTTGTCTTTAGAGAGTGACGATATGAAAATGATGCTGCTGCAATAAAGTTTTGAATTCACCGTTTCTGTAATGTCACAGGAACCAAGTCATTTACATATATCCATATATTCAGCCTACAGCAGTTTAGCCCTGCCCACTCATACTGAAGT